>RCAB01000538.1:0-40294 GCA_003640385.1 Setaria digitata | reverse complement strand
TATTATTATTATTATTATTATTATTATTATTATCATTGTTATTTATTATTATTATCATTATTATTATTATTACTGTTATCATTATATTATTATTATTATTATATTATTATTATAATATTACTATTATATTATTATTACATTATATTATATTTTATTAATTATACTATATTATATTTTTTCCCTTTCTAGATTTGCTGCAGTAAGTAAACGAAGGTCTGAGAGAAGCGAAGAATGTCGTACGATTTGGCAGCAGCAGAAAGTCCAGCTTATTCACCCTTTTTTGGGTACATGGGAGCAGCTTCGGCGCAAATATTCACTGTGTTTGGTGCAGCATATGGGACTGCTAAATCAGCTGTGGGTATTTCCAGCATGGGCGTAATGCGTCCTGAGCTAATCATGAAATCCGTTATTCCAGTTATTATGGCTGGTATTATCGGTATCTACGGCCTCGTCGTAAGTTTTTGTTCTTTTTCTATTTTGAAAATGATGTACCTAATTATTTTTTCCAGCTCTATTTATGATCGCAAGTTTCATGTAGTGTGTGTTTAGGGTTAAGCACCGTAAATGTAAAATATGGCAATTGTTTTGCTTCAGTGATTCATAACCACGTTTGTGGTTGTATTCATATATTCCTGGACGAGTGTAAGAATCTGACTGGAATTTGGAAGAATTATTTTTGATTTGTTGATTTTGTTCCTTAATTCTATAGATGTTATAACTTAATTCTACAGTTGTCAAAATGTCACTTTTTGAAAAATATGGTGGTCAAGTCGAAAAAGAAGATTGCTGCGGTTTTGTTTATAATAAGGCACCTCTATTGTTCCTTCGCTATCACTTTTATGCTACAGGTGGCAATGGTACTTAAAGGCAAAGTAACGAAAGCTTCAGCTGGTTACACATTAGATAAAGGTTTCGCACATTTGGCAGCAGGTTTAACATGTGGTCTGTGTGGCCTTGGTGCTGGTTATGCCATAGGTATTGTGGGTGATGCGGGTGTCAGAGGAACCGCACAACAACCACGGCTTTTTGTTGGAATGATCTTGATTCTGATCTTCTCTGAGGTTAGCTCTTTGTTTCACGTTTTTCCTAATTTTGCTTTTTTTTTTCGATCTTTTTTTTTTCAGAAGATAATTTATCATTATTCTTAGCTTCCGAACGAAGTAAATTGTGGCACTTTCGTGTTAGCTATATCATTTTGAACGTTTCAGGTATTGGGTCTGTATGGTATGATCGTGGCACTAATTTTGGGGACGTCGTAAACAGTTACAGCATCATATTCCTGCTTTGCTGTCTTAAGCGCTTTCGATACTGTTATTTTGAAGAGTTCTGTCTTTGTAAATTTGTAATTGCACGTTTTGTCGTCGGAATTTTTTGGTAAAAATAAAATAATTTGAATCATATAGATGGTAATTGGACTTTTAACACCTACATTTTTCATTTTGGATAGTATTAGTCTTAAATTTAAAATAGATTTGAACAGTTTACGATATTGCCATCATAATTTGATTTTTCTAGTTTCGAAATTTGTTCTTATAAGTTTTGTCACAAAGCGATCAGTTTACGATCATTTTTCTAGAAATTGATTCCATCGAATTTTCACTTTATATCTTTATAATGGGTTCTTCTTATTTGTTGTGATGGCTTGGCAATATCGTGCCAGATGCTGAATCTGCAGTTCTCATCTCATGTCTGTAACCGTAAATTATTTTCTCCTGTGATTATTTTCTCCTATAATTATTTTCTCCTGTTCTCTGACTGAGTCTGATTTGCACTGCATCTCTTAACTGAAATTTTTTGCAAGTTAGTTTTTCAGCTACGGTAAACTTGACCTCACCTTTTCAGAAAACGTTAATCTTCATATTTTCGTGACAGTTTGTATGGAATAATTTTTTTTATTGTTTTATATCAGAGTCATACCGTGGGAGAAAACAGTAGAATTACCACTTTTCTGGATAGTGAATAGTCAGGAGATTCTTGTTTACCTTACCCCAGTTCCTTAGTTCTGTGAAATAAATGTTTTCCGAAATGTTTGGTATTTTGTAGCAAAAACCAGAGAATTTTTTTTTTATTGTCGAACCATGTTTTCGTGTGTAAAGTGGCAGAGTTAATACGTTAAATGTCGGCTAAAGGTAATTTTCCCTAAATGGGCAGAAGTGAAAATAAGGTTAATGTTCACATTTATGTCCCTTTTACTCCCCATGCTGCAGCCGCTAGGAGGTGAAGCTTTTTCGGAATTCTTGAACATGACTTAACTTTGAACATTCGAGTGTTTGTTATATATAAGTGAAATTGAAATTTCTTGAGCTTAAGTATTAATTTAACAGGTAGGTTTGTAAAAAAGAAAATTGATTTGACGGATGAGTTTGTAAATTGAAGAAGTTCGGTGTCCAGAGTCGGCAGATGTGTGATGGAAAGTTTTCAACATTGTTTTGGTAGTTTAAAGAAGCCAAAGTCTGATCTGTACTTTGAAATCTTTCACTTCTATGTTTTTTTATGTTTTACGCTTTTCCACTCCAAATCATGATATAGCAGTAAAATAAAATGGCTTCAGTTCTTTTCTGCAAGATTTTCCGTTTGTTTTTTGGCGAAGTGACATTTCGTGGGAATATTTTTGCCTTTCGAAATTACTTAATTATAAATTTCTAATTAACATCTCTAATGACCCTCTAAGAACTCGACGAATTCAAAAAGTCCTTCAGAAATAAAAAACTAGTAGGAAATCCTTTCGAAGATGCTGTCAGCTATTTCCTGCACCCATAATGAATAGTTTTTGAACTCAACAGCTTGAGTTCACTCACCGAAATACTATTTCATCATTTACTGTGAACTGACCTCGAAATGTTGTGCTCAGTTCACATCACGAACTCGTCATGGAGTTGAAGGAAGCCATGGAACTAGGAACTAAGTTCCCTTCAGTTTCTGCTTCCAAAAGTCTAACGGCTTATGTTCATTCATTTCTTCTTTTACTTATTTTACTGCTGCTTAGCGAGCATTTGAATTGAATATTGCATTGAGTTATGTGATAAACTTCTCATTCTTAATAAACTGTATTAATTTATACTTCAAAATCAGTAAGTAAAAAAGAAAAGTCCCTGAGATAAATTCTGATTTATAATTCTGACAAACGAAATATTATATCGCTTTCTCAATACTTCTGTACTATTCTAGATTATGGGTTTCAGCGGAAAGATTTATTTACTTGAAAGCTTTTTTTTGGTGGTGAACCATGACTGTCCTATTTTATTCATAATTAACTAAGATGTGTTATTATTTAATAATTTAAATGATATATTTTGGAGATTTGAGATTTTTTAAAATGTTTTATGCATAACTACTATTTGAATTGGAATTTGAACAGAAAATGCAGGATGATTTGCACTGCGAACATGGCAGGCAGTTAAAAAGTAAAGTGAGTTTGTGAATATGAAGCAGTGTGCTAAGCAGGTTGGACAAGTTTCTACTAAGACAGAGGCTGTCTCTGCGAAGTTATTTCAAAAATTAACGGAAGTAGGCAACGCAGTATATGTATTACTACTAAGAAATTGACACGTCGAGAAAATTTCCATCTTGACTTCGGGGACCTGTGGAATAATTTCTCAATATCCCTCTCTTTTTGCTTGCATTTTCAAAATTATTGACAGAATTGCTCTTATAGCAAAAGCGAAGCAGAAGGATGAAGGTGGGAGGAATTTCTCCTGAGACATTTTTCAGTACCGATAGAGAACATATAGCCTGGCCATTGATGAGGAGTGAAAAGATAGAGCTTTCTTGTATAGAACCTTAACTGGGCTATTTTTTAAGGAAGACTGCAAAGGACCAGTGATGCAAAAGAGAGCAATGAGAGGAGGAGGGAAGGAACGCGACACTTCTCCACATCGGTTCTTTGGCTTTCCAGATTTCAGCGACACCTAGCCAAACCAGTTAAACTTGTCCCCATACAATCATAAGTATCCAGTAGTCGCAGCCTGTAGCTTTCCGCATTTATCTCATTGTTTCGTGAGCTTAATTTAAACTCAGCGAAGAATTGTGCGTTTTCACTTCGTTCTCCATCGATTCCTACTCCATTCCAGTCTAAATTGCTCTAGTGCAGTACTGCAAACCAGATGAATTGAATTCTTTCGAACTTGAAAAAGGAACTTCCTTCAACGAAAAACTCTGAGTGAATTCAAAATTCATAAAAAGGGACTTTACTTTACAGGAGGAATTTTATTATCTTCCATGTTCACAAGTGAAAACAATAAAATCATTATATTTTTTTAAACTAACTTGCAGAAGTTTTGAATAGCAGCTTACTATCTGAAGAAGTCGAAGATATAAAACGAAGGCTGGAATTTAAATGAGAATGGCTGGTGCTTTATCACACGGACATAGAAAAATAGTGGAACGCAATGAAAAGAAATCATTTGTGTTCGGGTCATCAACACCACGTGACCTTTCTTATATGTATAGTGTACCCGCAACGTTGCGCACTTATGATTCGAAAATAAAGCCAGTAAAACGACCAAAGGATGATAGTTTGGCACATTACATGCGACAGGCACGATCTATCACTCGAAATCAATCAGGTAGGCGATAAAGCTAGATTTTATGTTCGAAAAAGACGAAAATGATTTGCAAGCCTAATTGAGGATGAGTGTATATGATGCATTATCCGACTGTGACGTTTTTAGAATTAGCAAGACAACTTATCAACCGGTGTTCTCTTCAGATAGATGTTTTTCTCTTTTCTAGACTCTATGATGCATTCCAAGGCCATGTTGGTATTGTCAACCACCACCACTGTCGCATCCCGGCATTTAATGAATTCGAACATAGACTTTCTACAAACTTCCTGCCTCATGCTCATACAGTGAACTTCAAATAGAGTAGCATGACTAAAAAAAGTTCAAGTGACTATTTCCAACGTTTACCTTCACAATGTAATCACTCGTCATTTTTATCATTATCTATGCTATTTATATAGGAATATGGCTGCGACAGTTTATTAGGATATCACACAAAACAGATGAGCCGATATATCTATAACCTAGTCAGCTCTTGTTTATCGTGGGCTTTTTTTGGAGCTAACTTATGTCGAAATAATTAAGATAAAATATGTGTGACGATGACTTGCTTGGTAAGTATGAACTGCAAAATAATATCAACAAGTGAAACTAACACTCGCGATCGACATACTTTTAATTTTAATTGAACTATATTTGCTGTCATTATTAATAAATGGGTAGATATGTTGAATTTTAATTATAGCTGCTCTTTCTAATTACCGCAGCCGTTGATTTTCCCAATTTCTCATCTTGGAGTTTAAGACCAAATTTATCGTAGAGTAGATATAACTCATATTGTCAGCAATACCATTGAGAAGTAGAAAAGTGAGTTTGCGATAGAGCGCTCTTAAACAAAGTTCGGATCTTGCCACTCTCATTGCCTTGATATCATGTAGGGAAATATAATTCTTAATTCCTTAATCTATCAATCACTGAGGAAGTCCAGAAGGTGCTGATAGTTGCTGACTTAAAATTGGAGGCTATCTGGAATCATCCATCCATGTTGCATGGCAATTGCAACCGCTAGACAGTTGCTGTTGTTAAAAAGCTGTGGGAAAGTTAACAGAATTATCGTACCTTCAAGTAAAGGAAAAGGCAGAAACAGAAACCTATTTATATGGTATTTTCTCCCATAATTTTAGACTAACATAGAGTTTCTACTTTTTACATTCATTGAAAATCCAAGTACTTCCATTATATGGTCCGAAGTTGACGATAAGGAAAGGTGGCTTCTGAAAGAGATTGAAGTAAATGAGCCCATGAAGTCATTATGATTTCCACTTAAGTTGTTTATAACAATAAAAAAACTTTATTCTGTAATTCAGAAAGTAAAATTATGCAATGCAACAAGGAAACGGGCATAAAACTTCTTGGTTGTTTCCTGAACCAAACAAATTTTCCACTTCTTTCAACATCCACTGGTTATTAAGGAAATATCTTAAAGATTAGATACGAACAACTGAGAACGCTCTTCTGAGACCAATGTCATATATAGGATAAGATGAATAATGACATTAATATTTCGTCTTTTCTCTATTTACCAATCCAGTGTTTTGTGAAGAAAAGCAGTGAAATAAAGTACATGTATTGCTTACTCGGTGCTGAGAAACTCCTCACTTTTTATGACTCGTCCAAAAACATTAAGACTGCGAAATAGCATTGTTCTTCTCTTTGCTTTAAGAGAATCTAATTGTACCAATCGCTGAAAAAGTCTGATTTCGAAGGTTTTAAAAAACACATCTAGAAGAAAGAGCCAAGTTTCGGAATGAAACTATTTTTCTTCAAACCTCAAAAAAGTTTAATTATATTCGTCTCGTTCTTTTCCTCCCTTTTTTAACCTTCCCCTCTTGCCTTTTGGAAATTTTCTTTTCTAATTTGCAAAATATTCATTCATTTAACTGATGGAAGTTGCAAAAGGAAAAAGTTCCGAAAAATATTAAACTGAATTAGAACTAATGTCACGCAAAGAATAGTTAAGTTGGTGATTATTTGAAACCGCTGGTGAATAGTTGCTACAGTCAGAAAGGTTGACGGTAAATTACTGCCTGTCAATAAAATTTCAATTTTGCATTTTTGACTATCTTGTCCCTTCTGGTTTAGAAGCTTTGCATCAAAAAGAGTACATGGTTATGGCAGCCGGAATAAAGAAGAGCAGTAACTGATTAGTGAGAACGCTAATGGAAAGTTGGTTATTGCTTAATATCTAGATAGTTGAATCTTATGAAAAGAAAGTAAGGATAAATGAGTTGAGGCATCTACTTTCAGGAAGTCGAGAAGGTTCTGGAGATCGGGTTCTACGTGGAACATTTGCATTTGGCTCTTCAACACCACGTGTCCTATCACACTTAAGCAGTACTGCTCGAGATTTTGGTGACGTCAGGATTAACTCGCAAGTTGGGCGACGATCTTACACCACACCGACCTTCCCATCGACACGCTCCAAAACAGGTTTCTGTTCATTCCAATTTCTTTCCGTATTCTATTGCAGCAAATATTTCTAGAGCTTTAACTGATTTTAAATTTTTATATAACGATGCTCTGAACCAGTCAAGAAGCTCTTATAGAACTCATTCTTCTACCTGTTAGCATGAATTTCAGTGCCCGCACCCATGAATGTTCAAGCAAAACGCGCAGGTGGAACTACCCAGAAACTAAGCGGAATAGGAGAGAAAAAGGTAATCAGCACGAGCACCTGTCGAATTATTCCCCAAGGAAGGGACAAATCTATGGATTTTGTGAAAGAGAAAATAGAAGTACAAAATAATAAAGGGAAATCGATGAGAAAAACTGTTGCGAAAGAGACACAACTAAAAGCCGGAAATACTGATGGAAGCAAAACTCTGGCAGGAAAAGAAATTGGATTTTCTAAAAAATTTGAAGAACCATCCCCCGTATCTGCCACATTCAAAAGCGAAATTGAGAAGGCTTTGGTTCTCAACGAACAGAAACCAGTAGTGACAGGAATTTCATCAACTCATGAGGTTGCAGATGAAGCAAAAGCAGTAAGTGTGGAATCTACAACAACAGATAACATTGTTGTGAAAGAGGCTACGGAAAATAACAGTCCCGCAAAGGCGTCTGGAGTGGATGGTTCGGTAGAAGGCAAAACTGTTCAGAATTCAGAAGGAAGAGGAGCTGATGCAAACATTCACACAGGTTCATTTGGAAAGGACGACGTCTTCGGAGAACGTCCTGAGACAACAAATTCCGAGCATGCAGATGGAACGAAACGAAAATTTTCCACTGATTTAGGATGCGAGGGACAAGAGTCATTTCCCTGCATAGCTCCTAGCGATATTCCTGATACTTCTCCCACAGTACCATCATCACGACCTTCATCACAGGAACAGTCTGCAGTTGCAGGTGCACCTGAAAATCCTCTCGAAAAATTCGGTTCATGCAGTGATGGCGGTGAAATGAAAGACGTACAGCGCTGTTCAAGGAATTCGGAAGATGATGCTAAAGATCAAGAAACGGCATTGGGAAATTTGAATGATGAAGAAGTGGATTCGGCGTCAGACCGAAACAGGCTTTCACAAACAAGAGGACTGATTTCTGGAAGCTTGGATCAATCACAAGGAAGTGACTCAACAGCAGTCCGTTTGTACGCTCACCAAACAGAAGTCGAGAATCATAATTATGATTATGAATATTATCCCGAAACTCTTATGCCGCAAGAATCGATGTGCACAAACGCTGAGAAAAGCGGAAGTAGAGAATTTGGAAGAGAAAGTTTTTCCTATGAAGGTGAAACAAGGAAATCTGATTATCCTGCTGAGAGTGTTTCTAGGTTGCAAAGCTAAGACTGGAATTCCCAGGAATTTTTGGAATCTTGTGAATAGCAGTGATGTTGAAGTATCGTTATTTTACAATAGCTATGATGTATTTCAATGTATCGTATACTTTTTATAGCTATTACCTTCATTAATTAGTTTCAAATACTTATTTTTGTCAAGTGAGAAATTATTGGTAGTGCTGAAGAATCTATTAAAATTCTGATTTGATAATATCAGAAAACCCTGACAATGTTCACAACAGCATAGAACATAAGAATATAATGAGTCGAGAAATTTCATTACTAATATTACATTATTAAAATATTCTGAGACATGCCGATTAGTTCGAATGTGCGATGGGATTTAAAATGATTTCTTTGCAGTCCAACTTGAAAGGATTGAAAATTTTGTAATTAGGATGTTTATCTCGGGAACTTCAAATAACTTCACGGTTAATCATTTAATTCCGTAAAAGATCGATGAAATATCCTTTAAAAAAATGGAAAGAAATTTTCTTCTTAGTGTGAATTATGAGAAACATTCGTTCCTTTGGAATAACAGTTTCTCTAAAATAATTTCCTGAGAAATCTGCTTCTGTTTTGACATGAGTAAGAAGCTTCCTTGCAATTTATGAAGCGAAGGGGACATTTAAGATTGATATAAATGATATTCCACAGTGACAAGCGCTCACAGCAACTGCAAAAACGTAGCAGTGAAAGGATCTAGTAAAAGAACTTTCCGAAAATCAGTAAAGCAAACTACTCTGGGTGCCCTTCCTATCAGCTAAAGATTTTTTAAACATATTCACTTTTTTCCACCAATCATCCAAAGGCAAGAATAGCTTGAAGCTAACGACGACGTCTAAATCCTCAAAAGCCATTCCCTGTATGATTTAAGCATCCGAAATGCGAAGAATTAACTGAGTATAGAGTAATTTCACAGAGAACAACAAGAGTTATGGAAAGATATTGATAAACTTCTTCAAGTCACTACTTGTGCTACTACAAACATCTCAGAACTGCGACATCGAGAAAAAATTTTTAACTAGTCATGATTTCCTAAATTAAACGTTAAAATACTAAAGCTTCAAAATGATCCACACGGAAATAAATGGATTGTATGAGTTATTGCATATTCCTCCGATACATACATGCTTATGGAATTTGCAGCCTTAAATTCACCATTTATATTGTAAAGGAGATTTCGAATAATTCTTTGTGACTCACATTGCTGGTGAGAAATTTTTAGTAAGTTTCTGGGAATTCAGTGTTATATTGTTAAGGAGATTTTATATTGCAAAGGAAAAATGATTTTTTAAGCAAAAGACAGCCACCCTTTAAATAAAGTACCATTAAATCTTTCCCTTGCAAAAAAAAATTCGAGCAATGAAAATCGTAAAATGGTTATTTACACTTCATTCTTAGTTCTTTTCATTAAAATAGAGTGGAACGATAAGGCAAATGTTTTGTGCCATATATTTACGATAACCACAATCTGGTGAATAATGTCAAAGTTAGTTAAGCGTTTATTTGCAAACAAATAACAACAAAATAAAAAATCGCATGTCAACAATGGACTGACGAAACACATATTATTGATCTACTGCTCAGTACAAACATAAGCTGTGTGCGATAATCTAATAAACTGATGAAATGAGTTGAAAAAATAGGTACACTTCCTTACTGGAACCCACTTCTTAACATTATCTCCCACTGAGAGGTTCCCTACCAATAATTATTATAATTACTAACCAATGTTTATACTTCCATTTCGTATTCACAGACTGTCCACAATTTCAGGAACATGTACGAATTTTCCGTAACTGCAACTTTTATTCAGTAAGGTTTTAAAATTAATAAGATTGAAGACCATAAACGATAGCGGATAGACTAGAAAGGCATCGAAAAAAGATACGTAAAAAAGATAAGACAGAAAATATGATAGTCAATTTCAGTTAATTGGAAAAACACCGGTAACTGCTAAGTATATTTGGAAGGCACTTCATAAATTAAATAAAGCAGAAGCGCTCAATTACAAAATAAAATAAATTTTTTTAGGAAAAATAAACAATGTTACTTCACAAAAAATTGGTATTTTCACTTTTAAACAACAGAAAAATATTGCAACGTACGGATTTTTTGTTTCTGACTGATCCAATAAAATGAAACAGATATAACTGATATAATCTACTAACCAATGGCAGTAAATAGGGATGAAAACAAGAATATATGGGAGATTAACCACATCTCCTTTCATCCGGTAAATTGTGATTCGAATTACACAGTGATTTGGGAGAATATGGGAGATTAACCACATCTCTTTTCATCCGGTAAGTTGTGATTCGAATTACACAGTGATTTGGGAGAAAAAAGTTATTGTCGTTTTAATTTAGGAAGAAGCGAATCGACTCGATTAATCCATAAATTAGCACATTGCTTATGATATATATTACCAGTAAATTCAAGGATGGAATTCGAGGAAACATTTAATAAGCAAATGCTACACAATAACGGAGTAGTTTCGCTGATCGATTCCGTAAACAAAACTGTCTTCTTGTTACTCTCTATGAAGCTTTTAAGTTGTGTCCAAATTCTGTCGATTTTTTCAAGCATTTCTCTTTGCTTAACTAATTGGTCCATCCTTCCTTCTCGTATTCTCAAAGTCTTCAAAATGATTCATTCATACAATTTCATTACGAATAAAATGTCTCAATATATATTTCAATTTACTTTTCCAAATCGAAGTATCTAGAGCGTATCTAGATGCTTTGAAAATTTACCGTCTCTTTTTCTCTGAAGAAAACAAATAAGTCAAGAAACCCATCAATCCCTATTTTTATGTCCCTTAAAATAGACACTTTCTTCAAACATTAAATATAACGAAAGACTCGTCCTATCATTATCAAGAATCTTGGGGGCATTACTGTTATATGTAAATACCTCAAGAGCAAAAAAAAACTTCCCCCTGAACAATATTTTTCTCCCAATTCAACTTCAAATATAAGTACTGATCACTAACCATTTCATAGATTTCATAAAGTGCATTTATGTATCGCGTACCACGATCGGTATGAATGACTTCTTTAATATGTGATAAAGGTGAACAAAGAAATAAGGAATCTGCGTCATTTAACAATGCATATGCTTCTTCAATGCAGCGCCGCCATACGTAAAGGCATTCATCCTATAAAATAACAATTTACTACAGCACTGAAAAAAAAAAATGCCAAGCACTGAGCCTTCATATTTTGCGTTTAATAATAAAAAAAATTTTTACAATTAAACGCCAATTCCAATAAAATTATACAAATAAAATATACTTCGCCATCTTTGTTAGCATCTGCCATCAGTTTTATAGTCGTATAAATATCTGGACCTGAAATTTGTAACCAGCGAAAAGTGAGACCAAGTTATATAAGGTGCTTCTCGTTAAGTGTCATAACATTAATGTAACCATATAAAAATTTCAAGAGTACACATTAGGCACAGTACACACTACACACTTTTGAATTCAAACTATACAGTTCCAATAATCACCACAGTTATTTCTGTAGGAAATTATTCACTTTTCTGTGTCGTTAATTATGCTTTGCATCATGGAAATTAAGAAGAAATATATAATGAGGGAAGTGGAACATGCCTCCTGCTGGTTCCAGAGTTCCTGCAGCTTTATCCGCACCAACATTTGTTGAACTTACACTACTGAAAGAAGCCATCTGCGAAAACGGGATTTGCGAAGATGATCGCAACATTCTAGGAGCAATATCAGGAATTCCATTTGGTAGTCCAGAATTTGGTGAAATATTGGCAACTGATTGCGTACCATTCGACAGAACTCGATTATCCACACCAGTGGACAAATTGGAAGAATGGCTTAAAGAAATTGTGACAGGAACTGAGGTCGCCACATTGGTACCATTTACATGTAAAGTACTAACTGATGGATACGGCTGTGAAGTAGGAATCTGTGTTACGGATACTGATGTTGGTTCAGCGAAATTCGACGAAATGTTCGCTGGTTTGGAAAAGTCAATATCAGCTAGTAATGAAACAGTACTTGATGTTGTTGCCATCGTTGGTAAATTTATTAGTACACCTGAGGAATCATGGGCTTTTTGTACAGTTTGACAAAACTCTTGTTGTTGAAAAATATCTGCAGTAGGTAAATGATGCGCAAACGCCGCGCACGCCTGCAAGTGCGGAATTGGCAACGTAGACATTGCTGACAAAGCTGACAGTGGCTGGCCTTTCTGGAAAAGATTTCGCTAGAAATGAAATATGATATTATTCGTGCTTTAAACAAAAGAAACGAAGTCCACTAGAAAACTACTTACTCTAATTTCACATATAAACTTATTTATTTAAACTGTCGTCCGATTATCTCATACATTATAACATTACTCTAAATTTACCAGAATTATCTCTGTTGATTTTTGCCCATTTTATTTGTAATTTATTAGTAAATTCAAGAATATTTAAGCTTCGTATGACCTATCTACAAAGAGCTTACACGTTACCTTACGTAAATTACATATCAGCTTACATACATTACACAAAAAGATCAGTACATAAATTACTCGGCATTTAAAACTATCAAATAAGGTGAACTACTCTAATCATTTATTCAGTTTCCATTTTGCTAATATTTGGTGTTCCGAGTAAAAAACATCGAAACCAATGAGAATCTTACTTGTATCAGCGCAATTAATGCTAAGCATGAGAAGAATTCTTGTCGTGTAAGTTGACCAGGTATAGTTCGATTTACCAAAGACCATATATTACCAAGTATAGCACGCGGCAAACATGATGTGATCATTAAATTATAGACAAGGGCGGTATTGGGTAACTGTGACTGGCTTGAAGCACCACATTTAGCGATAGCTTCCTTGTAAAAACGTGGGACACGGCTTTCCTGGAGAAGTGATGGAGGTACAATACCACCATTCTGCATTGTAAAACCTAAAATAATTAAATATAACGAAAAGTCTTGGCAATTCTACATCATTCCTTCAATTCAATTAAAAATTTCCAAAAACTAACTTGAAAACTGTATGTTACAAAAACCTATAATTTGCTATTCAAAACTTAGTCGTAAATATCACTAAAATTTCTAACTTAAATAAAATCACGCTGATATTCAGTGCGAGCATACTATAGCACTCAAATAAAAACACCTCATATCCTCCAGTGCTATTTCGTGGATGCAAAAGTTATGAAAAAAGCTCAATGAATATGTGACAATGATCATTAATTACTTGCACAACACTTTACCTGAACTTTTCTCACCGGGAAACATACCGTTACCAGTATATTGCATATGACCCATAACAATAACTGCCATAGGTCCCAACTTGATAATTTATGAACGTCTGTTAATGTTCCATTTCAAAAAGAAAGCCTACAGTGATTCTGTGATTTTGTAATAAAAAATTAAGAAGCAATAGAACAAAGCAATTTATAATTTGCGGTACACTTTAACATCAAAAATCTTGTATCTATCCACACACTTTCCTTAATCATATCAGTATCAATGGATGAAATATCATTTGTTACCACCACTCATTCATGAAAAGTTACATTACTAATAATTCATAAAATTCTCCTACAAAAGCAGATATAAATCTAAGCGCTCTATGTCAAAATACGTGCGGGAAAAAGCAAACTCCTTTCGAAATATTTACAGATAAGCGAAAAGCAAAACTTTATTATTCATAGAGACGAAAAAAGGAAACTAATAAACAGAACGCTCTGCTTTCATGGAAGACATGAAGAGCTTTACAGTTTTTTTTTTTTTTTTTTTTTTTAAACTTAAAACTTGAATAACTCAACTAAAAAAACAAATGGTTAAGCATTTGATAAAATTACAGGACTTTTGAAGTTCAAGAAGAAAAATTAATAAACACTGAGTTTATCAAAATGAAAAAGATTTCATAACCTAAAAATTTAACTGAAAATAAGCAAATCAGACCAACCCAGAAGTCCTTTCCAATTATTAAGAGATTTCAAAACCATAATATGCTCCCTAGTACTAAAAAAAACTGGAATTGTGATAAGGCAACAACAAAAAGCTCATGATAAGGCACAGAAATACAACTCACAATTCAGAGACAATTTCTGGCAGTTGATCCTAAAAATGCTAGGACCGTGAGATTTAAAACTGTACCTGGGTTAGAAAAAAATAAAAGCATAGAAAGATGTGAAATATTTGAACAAAACGGTACGAAGATGAACAGTTAAATAATGAAAGGCAGAAATAAGTCCAATTGTACAGGAATAAAAGATAAAAAAGACCTTTTCGTTCAATTCCATAATCAACAGAAAATAAACATTCGGGGTTGGTAAAAACTTTCTCTCCCAAATATGAAAATGAACAAAGGAAAGATTCAAAAAGTTAATGGAAACTGATTTGCTAAAAAAAAAAAACAATTCCAACGAAATTGCTTTTGCTCTTAACTAACACATCCAACTCAAGCAGCTGCCACATTCTTCGCTTTTCGACGGAGTAACAAGTTAGCTAGCTGCGCCTTAGAAGCGAGCCCTTCACGTCGACTGAGAAGACAACGAGAATAATCGGAATCCACCAATTCTGGATTGCAAATTCTACTGTGATACCGCAATCTTAGAGCTGGCTCTACAGCTCGCATCATGTGAGTATCTTGAAGGCCAAGAAATAGTGATGATAGATCAAGCAGCAGTGATTTATTATTTAGACGAGAACGAGCTTGTATAAAATCTTCACCATATAAAGAAAATACCGAAAAATCAGAGGAATCAAAATGTCCCCGATCCTGAAACATAATGTTGTCATCCACTAATTCAAACAGCCCCAGTTCAAACTACCATGGCCACTTCCAATAACTGTCCGATTTTTGCAGATCTATTATTATATTAATGAAATGTATCGATTTTATTTTATTTTATTTTTTTTATTTTTTACGTTGTAGATTTTAGTGAAAAAAAAAAGCAAAATTCTAAACCACCTTATGAACAATAAGCGGTCTTGTATTTCGTTTAAAAGTAGCATCTCGGAGCTTGCTCATAAACGAATCCCCATTATCCATAAATGTTTTCGGCTCTGGGAGTTCTTCATCGACTCCACTTATTTGATGGACTACTTGATTGTTGCTATTAGGATCTTTCATTTTCAATTGCAGCGCTTCGTTTGCGCCCACAATTTGCGGATGATATTCTACAAATGGAAGTGGAAAGAATACCTGAAAAATATTAATGGTTACTGTAATGTAACCGCTATAAATGAAAGAATATGCAAGAAAAAGTTGGTAACCAAAAATGCCTTGAATTAAGTACTCGCTCAAGTATTTTTTTTAAAATAGTTCTAAGCTCTCCTGGATGAGTTGTGTCCAGGTCTCTATGAAGAAGACACCACATTCTGCTACTCAACCCCTTATAATACTTCAAAATACTAAAAACAGATCGAATTATATTGTTACTAAACTGCCACTGTCATAAACACTTTAATTCAAAAAACTTTTACTTGAAAATGTTTTATGGTATTGATGCGTACTCGATCGAGAAATTCACGCTGAATATCAGCATATGGCGACAACAATAGATACATCACCTGCTGCCCAAAATGATCAATTGCTTCATCCAACGCTGCTGCAGCCAAAATTGGATGACTCTCCGGTTTTAGGATTAATAACATAGTTTCCGTTTGTGCTGGTTTACACCTAAAAGGTGTGAATACCAATCTGAATTCAATTTCCAGGATTTTGACAAGACGTTCAGCAAAGATAACAATAAAGTAAAAATACCGTATTCTCAGTTCGATAATATCGTTGTTGATTAGCCGAATGGCGAAAGGATCAACACCACGAACAGCCACAACTAATCTGGTGTGTCGGTTATCTTCAACCGATGACTGACACAGATTCACATAATGAACTAACAGTCGACGAACAGCGCCTACTTCGTCATTTGAACCAATAGGTATCAAAATTGTTAGATCGGTATCTTCTTTTACGTACGGTACCTTAACAAACATTTTCTACAACTTTTGAAAAAAAAATTGAACGTAAGAAACGAAAATATGAAAAAAGACAGTTAGTGGAATGATGAACTTTGTACAGGCAATAAACGAAGAGAAACGACACAGCTTGCCTGATGTAGAAGTTGATTATTTGATATTATTCGAGTCAGATGAACACGATACACTTTGATACCATCGTTACCACGATACAACAAATCTACGACATAGTCCATGCCTCGCATAGGATCAAATAAGCGATATCCATTGCGTAGTTGCAAAAATTTTTCATCCTCATTTTTCCTACTATCTTCAGTAAATTTCCGAGCTGCAGCAATTACCTTAAAAATGGCTTGATGTACAGATGCAGTAAAAATGACCCAGAATAACAAAAGGAACTAAAATTCAAATCTTAATAACTTGATAAAGGAAATAAAAATGAATCTTAACCGTTCATCCAATATATTTACTTTCATGAACAGTTATTTAAAATGGGCTCAAACTAGAAATAGAAATCCCACCAAATTCGTGGCTAACAATCTACATTCCTGATAACATTTAAATTTTATTTTATATGTAAGGCACAAGGAGCAAAAAAAAAGAACAAAAAACAAAACAAAACAAAAAAGAGGACACAAACAAAACACATGTACTAAGAAACCTCTTCAACATCCAGTTTATCATCTCCACTCAATGCGTAAACGTTTTGATTTGGTTCATTCTTGAAAATCTCTGTACTTGTAAAAAAATGCCATTTTGGAACCTAAAAATCAATTTTTTAAAATACTCCCATTGCAAATTGCACAAACCGTCTAAAATTACATTCACCAGATAATGGTTAGAAAAGACCTGATACCGATCTGGTGCCTTTGAATATGATGGTAAACCAGCCGGATGCGACGGTCCATCGGCAATGTCATAGGACAGTGATACAATTTCATCAGATAAGCGATCAATTTCATACTCGATACGATTTAATTCTACATGTAAGAAGTGCTTATGAAGTGCATGAGCATCGACAGCAGAAAGCAATGGTGAAACACTCAAGGACCTGAAAAAAAATGTGCAAACATATGTAAAACCTTCATAAATCAATCGAAAATTTACATATTTGCAAAAACTAAAGAATAAAATTACTAATAGTATAGAAAAATACAATTAAGCAAAGTCATTTACCGATTGAACTCTAGAGATGAGGACCACCATGTAACAGTATCGCGTATCGCGTTACCACTACCCCCTTCAGATAATCCTTCATCTATTTTCCACCAGTGATATGTCCGAGACTGAATAAATCAAAAAAAAAAAAAAACCAATATACAAGGAAAAAAGAAATGGAACCCAGCGGCTACGAAACGAATGAAAACCTGATAATGACTAATGCATGACAAGTTTGTCGCGCGATGAATGCAAAGTTCGAATGCAACATGATCTGATGTGCTCGATATGGAACTGCAGAAATGCCGACGTCTGCAATACGGAATGATATGTTTATTTTTGAAATATAATGTGATACTTTGAGAAATCATCACTTATTTAGAACTCTATTTTCGATCTTCTTTCCTGGATGGCCATGTCTATAGTCAAGAGAAAAGAGTTTTTCCTCATACATAATAACTGAGAAGTTTTTTACCAAATCGTTAAAAAACTTTATATTGTACGTGAAACATCAGTGAACAGTGAATTCTAATGTAATAATTTCGAAGTTTGACTGGAGTAAAAAATAAACTGCTTACTGTATTAGCGACTGCATGGCAAGATTTGTTAATAAAATTCCAGCTTGCAAGCTACACCTGTTCATATCATCTTCAATCCCAACACCGATAACAACGCGACGATTCCAATTCACATGATTAACAAATCGCATCAATTCGAATGGATTCACGTATGTCGTGTCGGGTATCACATAATACCAGTCAAATTTTTCGTGCATAGTTTAAAATAAATTTAAAACAATCAAGACCAGAAATGATTCGAAATTCGGCAAAAATTTCAAATTGCACCCTAAAATAATTACCTCGCCTTGTCAGTTATTTAAAAAAAAAATCGCTGCTCTTCAACTCATTTCCCGCTACTCCCATAGTCGCGAATAACTTACACTTTGTTAATTGACAAAGAGAAGTAATGGGTAAGTTTTGCAATACATGACATTTAATTAATGCATAAACCAACCATATTAAAAATGAGATCAAGGATAGCCATGTGTGAGTTTTGCCCATTTAGTCGATACGGTGTGAGATTCGGGAGAACAGCCATATCGCCATCGATACGAGAGATATCAGCGAAGAGCTGCAGGTGTGGCACATGCCGGCCGATTGATGCATTCAGCGCTACCATTAGTGAAGACTGTCCAAGAAGAATGACAACAAGTTTCTCACGTATTCCCAGTTCGGTTGCTGCAAATCCAGCCCTAACCACCTAAAATACGATAGTTTCCAGCAGACTTCAAACTGTAAATGCTAAGGAAACTCTGCTTTAACCTTATTACATACTTGCAGAGGACGCAAAGACAAAAAGGCACCGCTACATGAATGATGTATATTAAACAATCGTAACAACTCCATTCCTCGGAAAATTACATAAAACTTCAATATTCACATATCATGAGACGTCTGATGTGAATATTTGAAATTCTATTGTTTTCTGAGGAATAAAGTTCTTATTGTATCTCAATATGAAAAGCTTCGCTTCATCTTATCGACAAATTATCGACTACACAACATTACATCTATCTCTTATCTCTTCCCAATTGCTCTGTGAACGATTTACCAAAAACATCAATGAAGGAAACCTTCCGCGTCTGAGAATGAACATTGATTCCAGTAGTTGTAGCTTTTTTGACAACAACCTCCCAGTACTCGCTAGACGATTCCTCGTCCACCGACCCCGGGAAAATCAGTTCATCGGGTAGGAAAAATAGTACGGATAGTAATACACCAAGTACCAGACCCGAGACAAGCGACACACCCGCGCGAACTCCATGCACCATTGACTTATGACCTGAAATTATCAGTTTTCCAGTTGTGGATTTCCGTATGTCGTCACCATCGTATTAAAAGATGGATTCAGTAAATTAAGCCGAAGTGGCGAGCCAAGCACATATAGTGAGTGAGGGAGATGAGGGATGTGAAGGACTCATTACACATCACCGGAACTTTACTGGACAACCCGCGACACACCGTGCCCTCTGCTACCCTCTTTGACCTTTCCGCATCGAACTCTCTGTTTGAAGTGCTTCCGTCTCACTTTAACATATTGCACAAGTGTTCTCCACATCTTTCTCACGCACTCTCAGCTACTGGGCTCATTTCCTAGGACAATCTTTTCGCTCTCTTCATTCTTGCATTCGTACGACACTTCACTCACTCTCATTCTCTACTATCCATATCATGATAGTAATCCTTTGAACTCACCACACTGCTTCCACTCACACTTGTCGCATATAAGACAGGTTTAGGGTTAAGTTGCTAGTCATTTTCTCTATCGTTCCTGTTGTGTCCTTCGTTTACCTGTTAATCATACGTCGGTTTACCCTCGGGTCAATTAGTAAGCCAGGCTCTCCATTCTTCCAAATTTATTTCTTGAGCTAATTTGGAATCGCAGGATTTAAACTTACTTTTCCGACTAATTTAATTCAATGGAAGTTTAGGGAATAATTTTCAGCACATACAAAACAATGGATACAGATCTGTATGACGAATTTGGTAATTATATAGGGCCTGAATTGGATTCGGATGATGAGGAAGAAGAAGAAGCGCTCACTTCTGGTACGCAGAAATTGGAAGATGATGGGAAGGAGGAGGAAGAGGTCTTTTTTGAGCTTTTTCGTTGGTACAGATTTTCACACAACATTCTGTTTTATTGAACCTGAGAGCGAAGGGAGATGAGCTTCAACAAATTCCTTCATTTGCTTTCTTTATTAAATACCTTTCCATTTTGTGTTTCATTTGTTGGACGCGAATTGTTTTACATATCACTATTTCAGGATGATGAAGGGATGAACGAAGATACTGATCAAATTCCGTCTAACCAGATTGTATTGCATGAAGATAAGAAATATTATGCTACGGCAATGGAAGTATGTTCCGTATAGTACTAGCAGTAAGCTCCATGTTTCAGGAAGTACTTGAGTATAAAATAAAATTTCAGATCACCGAAGCGACTTTTTTTCCCATCTTAAATTTATGTATATGATTCAAAAAAAGCATTTTTAAAATGAAAATTTTTGAAGTTTCTATCTCGACATGAAATTTTAGATTTATGGTGAGGACGTTGAAACAATTGTGCAAGAAGAAGATGCTCAGCCATTAACAGAACCAATCATAAAGCCTGTAAAACAGCGCAAGTTTCAGGTTCATTTTTTAGATTTTGCTGATAATCTCATTTTCTACTGGTTAATTTAATTAATTTAAGAAAGCGTTTCATTTGTCTCATTGATTTTTTCTATGACATGCTGATTTTCCAGGCACTTGAGCATACCTTACCAGAAACAGTTTACAATAAGGAATATCTTGCTGACCTGATGGATTGTCCACATGTCATGCGTAATATAGCAATCGTTGGCCATCTACATCATGGAAAAGTAAGCTTTTGTTTTCTGCCGTCTTCTCAGGGAAATTTTGGAGTTAAAAACAGGAATATTTTGCTTTAGATATCACAAAGATAAGAGAAATATGCTTATTATTTATTTTGTTTCAGACCACATTCATCGATTGTTTAATGGAGCAGACACATCCTGAATTTGTGCGTGGTGAAGATTCGGATACTCGTTATACTGATACGTTATTCATTGAGCAGCAACGTGGTTGCAGTATCAAAGCTACACCAATTACAGTTGTTATGCAGGATTCACGCCAGAAAAGCTTCCTATTGAACATTATCGATACACCGGGTAATTTGTGTCTTTGTTTTTCTCTCGAACAAGAAATTGCTATTTCCTTGCATATACGGTTTGGTTTTCAGGACATGTCAATTTTTCGGACGAAATGACAGCAGCATATCGCTTAAGCGATGGTGCAGTAATTGTAGTGGATGCTCATGAAGGAGTGAGTTTCATATTTTTTTTTTTTATTTGAGGAAAAATATAGATTTTTTTTTCAACCTGTACTGTGTTATTTTTAAGGTTATGCTACAAACTGAAAGGGCAATTCGACATGCTGTGCAGGAGCGTTTACCTGTCACTGTTTGTGTGAATAAAATTGATAGATTGATATTAGAGCTAAAACTTCCTCCCACAGATGCCTATTATAAACTTCGATTTGTTCTCGATCAGATTAATAGTCTGCTTCAGTAAGTTCGCATACATCTTGGTTTTTTACTTTATATGAAGCTTTTTTTAGTGAAGAATTTTACATTTTAATTATTCGAAGCACATTGTATGTCATTATTCTTTTATAGTCGAAGTCATTTTGCTGCTAACTTATTTTGTCGTTAAATAGTATAATGCTGAGTGTTCATACGGCGCAGTTTATTTCTCGCTTCATTGGAATTTTTTTTTAAACTATGAAATGTCTTTGTCATAATACAAGATTAACTTTTATTTTCCATACTAGCAGCAAGCTATAGTTTACCATTAATGATGCTAACTTCTTATCGCCATGGATTTTTCATAGTGAGACATTTCTACATTGTTATAACTGATGCCTTATTTAATTTAGTCATTTAGTCGTATATGTGACATAACAGTTCTCTGCAAAATGTTCATCAGTTTTACACATAAATTCTGAGTGTTATCATATGAGCATTATGCACATTTGTGGATTATTTTTTTTTCGAAATTTGGTTTTTAGAACGTTCAGTGATGAAAGTGAAGCAATGCAAGTATCACCTTTACTCAATAACGTGGTTTTCGCTAGTTCGAGATACAATATA
This sequence comes from Setaria digitata, assembly GCA_003640385.1. Taxonomy (NCBI): domain Eukaryota; kingdom Metazoa; phylum Nematoda; class Chromadorea; order Rhabditida; family Setariidae; genus Setaria; species Setaria digitata. The sequence goes on along the minus strand of RCAB01000538.1, from coordinate 18,117 downwards.
TGCTTTTCATTACGAAGTTTCGCTGAGCTATACGCTGTTAATTATGGTATGCTTCATTTGTAAAGGCTGCCACATTTTCTGATTTTTTTTTTTCTTGAAATTCTTTTATGTCTTTTTTCCTTTTTTTCGATTTCATAATTTTGCAGGGACATTTATTGGGGCCGAGTTTGCAAAACGCTTGTGGGGTGATCAATATTTTGACAAAAAAACTCGAAAATTTGTGAAAAAACCGCCACACCAAGGCGCCTCACGATCTTTTGTAGAATTTGTTCTCGAACCACTTTATAAAATATTTTCTCAGGTCAGCGTTTGCTCTGTTAAACTTAATTAAATCTTCCTGTCTGTAATTACATATGATATTTTGTTGTTAAGGTTGTTGGTGATGTCGATACGTGTTTGCCGTCGATGATGAATGAATTAAATATAAAATTGACCAAAGAAGAACAGCGAATGAACGTGCGACCATTGATTGCTCTGATATGTCGTCGCTTTTTCGGCGACTTCAACTGTATACATTTACGAATTAAATATTTATAATGAATACTGGTGTAATTATTACACTGGTTAGGAGTAACTGCTTAGAAAAACAATTAAAGCAACTATAATTAAGCAATTAATTCAAGCAGTCAGGGCAGTTAAATAATATTTAATGTAATTAAACATTATTAATTATAAAAAATTTCAGCTTTTGTCGATCTTGTCACGCAAAATATCAAATCACCGTCGGATAATGCGGTTACAAAAGTGGAACATACTTATTTGGGGCCAATGGATAGTAAACTAGCGCAAGCGCTCATAAAATGTGATGCTGATGTAAGACTAACTGAATAATGATTTTAGGTTAAATTAAATATGTTGAGTGCTTATTTCATTTTCGAGAAGTAACGCTAGAAATCCAGCAGAAACATTGTTTGCTTCAGGGTCCTCTCATGGTTCATACGACTAAAAACTACGCAACAACTGATGCAACATCATTTCACGTTTTTGGTCGCGTTATCAGTGGAACGCTGTATGCTGGACAAGACGTATTATTCAGTTTTGCAATTTCAGCAGTTTTAAATTCTCATAAAGGACAAAATTCTATCGCTAGAAGGCAAGAAGAAGGAATTAATATTTGCATAATATATTTTTTACAGGTGCGAATTCTTGGTGAGAATTACAGTATTCAGGATGAAGAAGACTGTAGGATCATGACTGTGGGTCGCTTATGGATCAGCGTTGCAAGGTTTTCTTGACTTCATTAATTTTCTAATAAAAATGATCCACACAAAAAAAAATTTTTGTTCTTAACTAAATTTAATCTTACTGTTTCCACCATTTTTCTACTTGTAGATATTCAATGGAGGTGTCCCGTGTCCCAGCTGGAAATTGGGTGCTAATTGAAGGGATTGATCAACCAATTGTGAAAACATCGACCATAATGCAAGTTGAATATGATGAAGATGTAGGTCAAATATTCTACACTATTTCAGTTAACTATACAGTTATATTATATAATATATAATTGCAATACTGCAATTATATAAATGTCGATTTGTCTATGTTTGGTTGAGTTTTGATCTTTTTAAAGGTTTACATATTCCGTCCATTAAAATTTAACACGAAGTCAGTTGTCAAACTCGCAGTCGAGCCCATCAATCCTTCAGAGCTTCCGAAAATGCTCGATGGCTTACGCAAAGTATGCTTTTTTAGTCATGGATTCCTGATTTTACGCTTTTCGTTGAAATTTCTCTCATTTTTTCCTTCCTGTACAAAAGTTTCCTTCATTTCTCTTGTGTATTTTATCGCTTTGAGGTCATTTCTATTATACATCGTCTTTTTTTTTTTGTTATATTAAGTTTTAGATTTTTTCAGGTCAATAAATCATATCCTTTATTAACAACTCGAGTTGAAGAATCCGGTGAACATGTTATGCTTGGTACCGGCGAACTTTATATGGACTGCGTGATGCATGATATGCGGAAGGTATTGCGACTCTTTTCTTCTTTTTTTCTTTTTTCAAGGATTTTTATATTTTCAATAAAATTGTCGGACAAGGTTCCTAATTTAATTAACCATGATAGTAAAATACTACTTGACCTTTACTAGTGAGTTTTACAGTAATCTATGATATTTCTCTGTATACTACATTACAATTAAGTTTAGGTGTTCTCAGAAATTGATATCAAAGTGGCTGATCCGGTTGTTTCGTTTTGTGAAACCGTTGTTGAAACATCGTCACTAAAGTGCTTTGCCGAAACGCCTAATAAAAAGTGTGTGCAAATTCTAAATTTTTTAAAATTATTTGTAGTGGTTTTAATTCTACGTTAAAACAAGCACAAATTTTGAAATTTATCACTTCTGCAGAAACAAATTAACAATGATAGCTGAGCCGCTGGAAAAAGGTCTCGCAGAAGATATTGAAAACGAAGTAGTTCAAATCGGTTGGAACAGGAAACGTCTGGGTGAATTTTTCCAGACAAAGTATGATTGGGATTTGTTAGCAGCACGAAGCATCTGGGCTTTTGGCCCTGATACAACTGGACCAAACGTACTCCTCGATGATACTCTGCCATCAGAAGTTGATAAACAATTGCTAGGAACGGTCCGTGAATCACTTGTGCAAGGTTTTCAGTGGGCTACACGCGAAGGACCACTTTGCGAAGAGCGTAAGTTTATTTTGCTCTTTCTTAAGGAAATTCTGGAAAGGCAAATGTTGAAAAATATAGTTTTGTCGGATTTCAGCAATACGTAATGTTAAATTCAAAATGTTGGATGCAGTAATTGCAAGTGAGCCGTTGTATCGTGGCGGTGGTCAAATAATTCCAACGGCTCGGCGGTGTGCGTATTCCGCCTTTTTGGTAATTATTCATTATACATATTGTCATCTTGAGCCATATGATTTGTGTGCATAATGTACACAATAAAAAATGAACCAATAAAGTTAATTGAAAGAAGATAATAACAAAATTGAAATTACAGAATCTGTTCAAGTAGAATAAATATATGACTTCGTCATATAAGTGTTCAAGTTAACCAAATTTATTCCATCAGAAATTTATTAAGATGGCTACGCCTCGTTTAATGGAACCGTATTACTTTGTGGAAGTAACAGCACCAGCGGATTGCGTTAGTTCGGTGTATACTGTGTTGGCAAAACGACGTGGTCACGTAACCACTGATGCACCTATTCCTGGTTCACCACTTTATACACTCAAAGCTTACATACCTGTTATCGACTCATTTGGTTTTGAAACTGATTTGAGGACTCATACCCAGGGACAAGCGTTTTGCTTAGCTGTTTTCAGTCATTGGCAGGTGGGAATCTACTTTTTTAAATTTAATAGTATATAGTTTCAGCTATTGATTTACTGGTTGAGAATTTCACGCATTCACTTTTTGTTTATTCTGTTAGTCTAAAATGTAAGCAAATTCTTTGTTTCAGATTTTCGAAATAATCAAAATTGTTTTATTTTTTCTTTAACCTCATTTTTTTTTCAGATAGTTCCAGGCGATCCGTTAGATAAAAGTATCGTGATAAGGCCCCTGGAACTTCAACCTGCACCTCATTTAGCACGTGAATTCATGATAAAGACCAGACGTCGAAAGGGTCTGAGCGAGGATGTTTCTGTGAACAAATTCTTTGACGACCCTATGCTTTTGGAACTAGCGAAACAGCAAGATGTTTTTAGCTATACTAACTTTTAATTTTATTTTTTTGTACGATCTCGTCTTTATTTCCTCTTAAAATATGGTTCCAAAAAGTTTTTATTCTAAATTCTGAAGGATTTGCTTTTCTACGGTAAAAATTTCTGATCTTTTCGATTGTGGTTGTATGATCATACTTTTTTGTTGCTGCCTTTGTTGAAATTATTTGTTTGATTGATATAAACTTTATAAAATTACAAAAATTTAATGTTTTGCAGAAGTTGCATAACTGTGAGGCTAATTCATCACGAAACAATGCCCATTGAACATTTGCTCAGTTATTAGGTCATATTTCGATCGTCAGAAAGTTGATTTGTTGTACATTTCTAGCTTCTCATCGAGATGAGTTACATTGCTTCTTTCTGAAATCAGTTTAAAGTAAAAAAATACCTAAACGTCTACTTTTTTAAATGTATACGTTATTTAAAAATATGAAGGTCTTTGTTGCCGATTACGAATTTGGACAACACTTAAAGGAGAAACGCATTTTAATTTAGTTATATAAAGCTGCAAAATCGTCACCTCCATTGGCTCATGGATTTCTTCTAATGTAGTTCTTGTAGACCAATTTCTTTTGGCTTCGTCTTCTTCGCAAAGGCGTTTATGTTTTACACTTGATTCGGATTGTCGACTGGATGACATTCGTCGCATAATACATGCTAAAGTATTCGTTTAGAAGTTGAATTGATGGCCGTAATTTAATTTTTGCTTTCTTTTTTTTTCAGTTTAAAGATCCTTAAAGTAAAAAAGGTATTTGAATCGTTTTTGCTATAGTTTTCAGTTCTCTTTCCCTTTTTACCTGCAATTACAATTTTGTTGACTTAGATGAAATTTTCTTTGTAAACTGGCTGAAGGTCAGCTGTTCTGCAAGCGTACTTCACCCGAAATAAATTTTTGGATCAAGCTATAAATACACTAACACAGTCGACGAACAATATCTCCCATGCTCTGTTGAGGTTCCTTTTCCTTGGCCCACTGTTGAAGTTCTCCTTCGGCAAATATGAGGAATGTTAACATGGCAGTAAGATCAATAGCAGCTGCTATCAAAAATGATATCCTCCAACCTACTTCGTTGCCCTGAATTAATTTGGTCGATTTACGCTTCAGCAAGTTGTATACCTTCAGTGTGAGCGATTCCAAATTTGATTACTCTCTATTTAAAGATTTAAAATGGTTTAGTTGCCGATGACATGTTTTATCCTGCTAATCTCACTCTCATGGTAACTGCTGTAACTCATTTTCTGCTCCCTGTTAACTTGGTGGGTGCACGCGTGTTCCTCATCACAAGTTGCATTTCGATATGGTTTTAGATCACATGAAACTCCGACAGCGGAGACAGTGTGAAGATGACATGACTTTAAAAAGACTCCTGAGAAAAGAAACCTGTGCAGCGACGAGGTGTTCCAGAATGAAACCGCTAGCACCAGCTAAGGCGCTAATGCCATTTGAGAAGCCCATCAGGATGGGAGCATATCGTGGAGCTATGTCAAAGTGATTTACATTGAATCCTGTAAATAAATGCTGCTGTCAAATGTCTAGATGGCAGTTTGGTCTAGAAGATAGAGATATACAGGAGAACAGCAGCGAGACTGCTTCTGGTAGTTGCAGTACATACCTGCAATTCCAAAGCCACTGCATCCTGCAGCAAATATTAGTGTGGTTACCGCAGCAGATGGTTGTTTGATAAGAGATAAACAGCAGAGGAAAATCGCTTCGCCGCCAAAACCTGCAAATGAAGTTTAGCAGCTATGCGACATAGTTCACAAAGACTATTTTCTCTTGAGAGGAAATTGTCCAGGTGAGTTTTGCTGAGTTGACCCTATCGTTTGATTTCTCATGTCTATTATGTACAAGAAATGCGATTTAATAGCATTTTCTCAACTGTTCATGGGGAAGTACAGTTGAAGTAATTTTTTGAAAAATGAATTACTAGCCTGGAATGTTTAAAACGACTAAGAAATGAATTTTAAATTAACTTACCGAGCGTGTTGAATAATTTGCGAACTGTTTGCGTTGACATTTTCCCGGTGGAGCGAAGATAATCGGCCATTTGGCCTGAAGCGAGCACAACTACTGACATGAGAGCATGCGGTAATGATGAAATCAGACCACCCTGAAATTCAAAACTAATTAATTAATCACTTGCTATCCGAAGTATATCACGCGGCAAATTTCAAGAGGATCTTTTTAAAAAGATCATGGCTGTTTGGCGCAAAAAAAAATTACACTTTGTATTTCGAGATTCAGAACATCCTTCATGTATGTTAACTGATTGCCAAGTAACAGGAAGAATGTCCAAGACCGGCAGAAATTACTAACAACAATTGCCCATACTGGTAGTGATAACAGAATTTCTTTCCACGGGATCGTTGTTAGCTAAATTTTTTCAGATAATTAATCCATACTGTATGTGATAGGTTTTTTTTTTTCGGTCTACATTGATTATTTTATTTTTAGAGAAATAAAAATTTATTATAATACCGTTGCTGGTGATGATGTTACTTGCCCAACTTGCTCGATGATAAATCGTTTTTCGTCATCCGAAATTGATTTACTTTCTTCTGGTGTTGGTGCACTAACAGCAAACCAGATTAGGAACCACAGTATCCCCGCAACACCTATAAATTCAAATGTGCTCAATCGTAATTATTGTACTTTTCACTTAGCTACTAAGTATGATTTAAAACAAATCCTTAATTCAGAAGATAGCTGACTTACCGAAAAAGTAAAAAGGAGCACACCAGTCGATATATGAAACAAGATAAGCGGAAATTGGTAGACCGATCATTACTCCTAGATATCCGCCGGTAAATGTGGTTGTAGCAAGTTTGGAACGTTCCATCGGTGGTGCCCAGTGCCTCCAAACACCATGCATTGCAGGATAACTTACTCCCTTGAAATATTGTGAAATCATCATTTTAATTCACCATCATGTCATTTTTCTTCTTTTGCACTGCAGAAAAAAAAAGTTGAAATGACTGCTCGAACTTTTATATGGTAGGTGCGATAATGAATCAGGCTTGCCTATTTGTTTTATCTTCGGCTTTGATTTCTGACGGTAACCTTTATGTATATTATGGAGTATGTAAATCGATTTTTATATGGATGTTGAAATTCTGGATTTAGGTTCTTAGCTTGTTCCATCGAATATCTGATATTAAAACTCAGGAAAAAACTAGATGTTACGAGCCTCTTAAATCACTAATTAGAATATTTTCTCAATCTTAGAGACTGAACAAGGACAAACGCATTATAAATCTTCTTAATTCCAATAATTAATAATGCTAATAGCAAATTGTTGGAAAGTGGAGTTAAAATTTACCAGTGAAAGGCCCTGACAAATTTGAATAGCTAAAACAATGAAATCAGTATGAGGATGTGCACTCAGCGCTAATGCCAAGAATAGATTTAGTATAGCAGCAATGAAAATTGAAAATCCAAATAATCTGCAATATTTATCCATTTAGTCATTAAAAAAGCCTGAGAATTAAGAAAGGATCAGGAAACTATAAGCACAATGTAACAAGAGCTCATTAATAACAGTTTTGCGGGGAAATGAAAAGCTTACAAATTTGGTGCAAATTTTGCAGCAAGCATACCACCTGGTATCTGTGTGATAGCATAGCCATAGAAGAAAGCGCTTTCCATGAACCCAAGTTCGGTTGGGGACCAGTAAAACTGTTGTGTCTAGAAAAATATTTGATGCATAATTGCAAAAATCAAATTCTGTATTTACCTTCTATGTTTAATTTACAATTTCCATATGTTCCACGGTATCGTTTTAGTAGGAAAATAAGCATTGTTAACTTACAACTCAATGATAGGAGACATCATCATGATTACTCATCATTGTCAACATTATTTAATGACAGGAAGGGTTACAATCACTTATAAAATATTTGGATCTGAAGTAATTCTTCAACAATTGGAGGAAGAGGAAGGGATTAGATAATAAAGGAAAAAAGACTTAGGAAGAGTATTAAGACATCATACTATTTACCACATGTTAATTGCTATGGGCCAACTTAGCTATGCTTTATTTTTAGGACTTGTGGCAAACATCTTTCTCATGATCCATCCTGTCTCGTTCTGGTTAAGATTTAAGACAAATACTTTCTCGAAGTTCTGATTACTTGCAAATATTTATGCAAATTCTTCGGTACTGCACGATACAATTATATCTATCATCATTGGGATGACCAATGCTCTTTGTCTCCAAGACTCTTAAATTTTATCTTTAGACTAAGGCCACAACTTGTACAACATTCGAACATATTATCATCAATTTCTCTGAGTCAGTATTCCATATGGACTGCAAAAATGGGTTGTGATTCCAACCTCACTATGTCCTTGTTAGCAATCCGTTCGTGGCTCAACCTCGATATGTTTGGGCTAAATTTTGATGTTGAACTGCCAACCAACCATTAAATCATCCTTTCAGTTTTCTATATTTTGGCTATAAATTTTCATGCTTATTTTCACTTCCTTAATTTTAAAATATTCTGCACATAGTGTTTTGTCATTTCAACCTGCTGCTCAGCTAGCGACTTCTTTCTCTCATTGATCTTTTAATTTCAAACATTAACTGGAATTGTGAATACTGCTTTCCACTAGTAACATATTGTTCAGTGACTCTCTGTAATGTAAAGAGAGAACAACTCTTTCGATTAGCTGGACTCAATTTGACCTGTAAACGATTCCCGCTGATTACAGTCGCACTCCTAGTCAATTTTCCGTATGCTAGTAGAAATATCATTTAATTGCAATTTCAGTATTTTGCCAATTGTTTTCGCTAATTAAAGAATATCCTTTCATTATTTCACATTATGTTGTTCCTTTTCAGACCCTTTCCGATAGCATTTTTCATAGTTTACTTTTCAATTATGCTCGTTTTGGTATTTTTATCTCATTAGGTTCTTATTCGTTACTTCCTTTAATAATATCATCATTTCTTTTTTCCAAACTCCATCCTATTAAAAAGGTTCCATCATTTCATCATTCCTGCTAATAGATCGTTCTGAGTTACAAGACCACTCTGATGTGTTAAGGTCATGACGACTCTTGAACAAGGCGAACGCTCCTTTGATGTACTGTACTGTTTATCATTAAAGTGACATCCTCCACCTCTTGATAAGCATTAAGTTTTCTTAAAACTAATTCCAAACTGTTTTAAACGGAAATTTTCAACCAAATGTTCTTCTTCATCCACTACTTCTTAGTTCTAGATTCGCCAAAAAAAAAAAAAAAACGCTCCAAAATCCTCTCAGTTCTTTCTTTACTTCAGCCCTGATCGTTTGAAGACCGCAAAACTGTCACTGATTATTTCGAAATATATAGCATTGATCAGTGCTTTTGATTTATTCGTAAGTTCCTGTTCCAACTTTATATTTTCTTTCCATACTTTTTTGAGCTCATTAACTTTCAGTGGCCATTGTACAAGCTGTTCAAATGACTGGTTGTTTTGGAGCATAAATCTTTATTTAATAGCTTTAGTTGGATAATTTTGTTATCAGATTTTCCTTATAAGTTTTATCAGGCGATATTTTTTGTGTTAGCTGACACTGCTGATATTTCTTTATCTTTTTCAGCTTCTGGGACATCACCTCTGGTCATCTTCGTTTAATTAACCATTTCAGTGGTCCTCCTCCTTCTTTTTGATAATATTGTTCGGATTCACTGTTGCCAAAATCCTTTTTTTGGAATCTTTTCTTCAACATGTAATTTTTGCTTGTTTCATTTTTGGTCCGGTGAATCCTTTCTCCTCCACCACTTTCCTTTTCATCAGCTGTCCTTCTCTTTCACTGTCGAGTAATGTTTCGTGGTTTCCGTCTCCATTTCAGGTTATATGCTTCATCAGGAAATTCTCTGGATTCTTTCAATACCACTACTGCAAGAGCATAAATGTGTCTCCGCATTGTTTTCGCAGTAGTCGAAACGGATATCCAGCAGTTTCAGATCCAACAGGATCGTTAATGATTCGGATAACGGTAGAGCTTTCTGAGAATTTTCATTCTGCTCATGGATTCACTTAGCGGAATGGATACTGTGGAAAGATTCCACTTTCACCAAACTGGTTCTGATCAATGAAATGGGAGTCGTACTACATAGATCTTCGAATGAAATGTTGGAACGGAGTCTCCTCCTTGTTCATCATCACCTGAGATGCTTAATAATAATATTATTACTGTTAAAGTATACGTGGTTATTGCCGAATGGATCGGTGAAATTGTTGATCATTCGTCCTTTTGCAGCACCAAAATTGCAACGAATTCCGAAAGCAATAATAAAGCCAATATTTGCCAATATTGCTGTCTGCCAACGTTTCTTTTTCAGAAAAAATACATCCTACAACAATTTACAAATTTTCAAATGACTTCAGTTTGAAATGATTGTACAAATAGTAGTATTGCTTAAGAGTTCGAAAGTAATCAAAATTACAAACAAAACTCAAATCTTGATACCGATTTTTCAGAAATACTGTGAAGTTGCTCGACATTCTTCGTTTTTCGTCGCATTAAAAAACTGAAAATTACTTTTTGTCTGAGTGCATTCGTGAATTTTTGAGTAGCGCATTTTATGGTTTTCCAAAACAAAAATATTACTTTTTTGCCTTTTGGACCAATGTTTCACGTTGCTTAGATGACCAAGGTGACGATTTAGACGTCAGTGATGATATGTTGGCTTCTACATCCTATAAATTAAACCACCCTTCAAATACTGCCGAAAATTTTTTATGTGAAGAATAATTCCAACTCCAGCCGGATTCTGTATCCTCATCTCTCCATTCCTATCTCTTTTCATCCTAATAAGAAACTTACAGAATTTGCATGTAGTGCTTTGTCGGCCGAAAAATAAGACATCGCCATGAGGGCTGTACTCCTTTTTATTGCATAAAAAAAAAAAAACCTGTAAATTTGGATCATTAATTAGTGTGCTTATAAATAAAGGCACTGATACATGACTCACGCGGATCGTTGAAAAACGGCTCAATGGGATCTACTTCGTTTAGTAAGACGAAACAAAGGAACATTTAATCAAACTTGTTTGAAACGCGTCAAACAACGGTGTACGAAGATAATTGTGTGAACAAATACGGGCAATCAGCTGAATAATGTGATCTTCATAGTTTACTGCCAACTAAAAAATTAGATTTGGTAGCAAAGAATTTGAAGAAATTAGTCTTGAAGTCTTAAGAGTCTTGAGCATTTTAGGAAATGTTAGGCTTTTTCAATAAAAATCAAATTTTTTTTTCAGTTAAGATTTTCTATAGAAAGCGATTACAAATAAAGGTCGTCGATCGATTACAAAACAAAAAAACCATCGTGAATTGTTGGAAAAAAAATGAGAAACTTTAGAAGGAATTTCTATTTAACAGTTGAGGTTACAGATGATATAATACAAGCACTATCGTCATCTGAAGATTATTAATTTTCAAGAAATATTGAGGTTCCATAGATTTTAGTAAGGAAAATGTTTTCTGGCTTAGCTGCCGTTGACATTAAACTTCAGATATGAGGAAAAAAAAAAAAAAGAACATGATTCAGTTATTACTTTATTTATATAGACTGCATTTTATTATTTGTTTTGAAAGTTGTCCGGATTTCCTTTTCTTCTGACTTCAAGTTTATTGTGAGAATATATTTTGAGAATAAAATCCTGCGAAAATCAAGCAGTTCAGCTCAAAAAGAATCTAGAAGCTGGAATGGACATGCTGAAAATATATATGATAACTGTTGGAACAATGAATGTCAGAAAAGTTAAAGAAATATAAAAGTTGTAAATTTTTGAAGGCAGTAATAAATTTACAGGTTATTAATATTTCTGGATGCAAAAATTGAAAGAAATTCATTGTTAAAAAGATAATCTAAGCAACCTGCTAGCGAATTCTATGACCTAATAAATTACCTCATTTTGCAAAGTGAATGGATAAGCTCCAACCTTGTAATAGTTTCATTGATAAGTTTTTCGCAGAAATTTAGAATTTATGTAAAAAATTCATAATGATGGACTGCAAGACATATCCATATCCCTATTATTTTTCAAAAATTTCCGTCCCTTTCCAAGAAAATCTCGGGAATCAGGAGGGTGGAGAGTGATGAAATAGTGTAGTAGACGTGTGGTAAACATTAAGAAACCCCCAAATGTCGGCGCAAATATTATTTGATATATTGAAATGGAAGAGTACCTTCCAGCATAAGATTTCGCTGTAAATTATAGAGAGTGATGGGAGATGAAAAGAGGTGAGATAGGCGGGAAGAAGTAGGAAAGAGAAGGACGAGAGAGGCTGGGCATCGCGGGGGAGAGGCTGGATATCGCGGGGGGGAGGATGAGCATCGCGGGGAGACGGTGTGTGTCACAGCAAATGGCGAGGTGAAGTGAAACTTGCTGTCGTTTAACTGTTTTTCTAAAAAATTTGAACAGGAAGGACAAGTTTGCACTCAGTGAATCCATCACAGTTTACCTTCTTCCTTATCCTCCTTTTTTTCTTTTCAAAATTCAAAATTGGTTTCTTTTTATACGTCCAAAACTACGGCCGATTAAAAGTCATAAATGGAAGTTCATAGATTAAAAACAACGATTGAAATGAAAAAGGGAAGAGGCAGGAAATGCTTAAATAATGTAATAAACTTATAGAGGCAGCATTTTGCACAAAGCACTCAAAGCAGTAAAGGGAAGTTTTTCTCGAAGTTTTTGCATTATTCGGATGCCTTCCTGGTAGACTTTTCTTCCAATGACAGACTATTTTTCGTGCGTGAAGGAAGCAGTGGTTTTTCAGAAAAGGAGGAGAAAACGGAATCCTTCAAGTGAAAATAGTTTTTAGAAAAGTCTCTCTGCAATATGTGAACACGTTAACGTTAACACCTCTTGACACTGATTACAGTGTCACTGTATGTCATGAATAAGCGGCAATTTCTTTGCATATCAAGCACTTCTGATTCTACCGCTTCTTAAACGACCGATGATTCTGGAAGATTTAATGCAGCTGCAAAATATTCCAATAAATAAAAATATTCAAGTAAATATTTTTGTTAAGAAGTAGATGTGAGAGAGAATTGAATTCATCGAGTATGCAATCTTTAATCAGTCGATATTTTGATTGAGCACTTCCACAACAAATAATACTAATAACAACTAATAATTAGTGAGTATAGTATCAGTGATAAATGATGGATAGTCAAGTGTTACAGATGCTTTGTGAAGAGGAAATGAATTAACTGCGGTGGAAAGGAACGATTTACGAAGAATGGAAATGGCAGATAGTATACTACGAAAATTTCATCCTCTTTTTTCAATCATAAAATGAAAGAATTCGATGAATTCGTCATCAAACTCATCCTATCTCACCGTTTCTCCCTTAGAAACTGGTATGGTATAGGTCTCGCATCCATTCCTGTCAAACTTCAACAAGCTACTGGTCCACTCATTTACACTTCTCACTCTACTCTTCCCCGTCCCCTTAAATTACATTTATATTTATAGATATTATTCATAAATACCAGGAATGCTTCGTTGATTAATCAATTTAGTACGCTTAAAAGCTAGCCAAGTATGTAATACTCGAGAAATAGTGCGTCAGGTGGTACAACAATTGATAAAATTATTAAAAATGAATTTAAAAAATGCTCAAAAACATGTAAATATTTCCAAAAACAAACAATGTCTGAAGTTTTATTATTTGCTAATCATTTATATATATATATATATATATATATACAATATATTTCTAAATATATTTCTAAAATAAAAAAAATGTATTTCTAAATTTTACTAAAACTTGATGTTTCGGAATCAAAAAATATTATCATAAAGGATGGATTACTTCCTGTTTTATAGAAACTCAATTTAGATTATCAAATTCAACATATTCTGCGAAGGGAGATCTTAATGTGAGTAGGAGAAAGAATAGAGTTGAGAAGGTGACAAGGTAAAGAGTTGTTAAAATCTTTCAGTGCAGTAAGTGTCGGCAAAATAGCCAAAACCATTCACTGGCTTATTTTGTATATACAGTTCACCAACTAGCAGCTGCAATGTTTGCATACCTTTTCAGTTCTCTTTTCCGCTGGCCCATTTTCAAAATGCGTCCATTTCGCTCATCTTCGTAATTAAGAAACTGTCATTGCCGTCGTATTTTCAAACTATTTGCCTATTTCAAGACTTTTTAGAGACTATTTTCTGTTTATAAAAATAATGATTCAAAATTTACGGTCATTTATGATGCTATAAATAGAAACATACTACTACCCTCTAATTACTATTATTCTTTATATATAAAATATATATATATATATAACAGTTTTAAATTCATATATATATATGAAGTTCTAATGATTAGCAATTTACATCTTTTTATAGAAATACATTTCCTTTGAATGACGAATGTGTTATTTGCAGGGCAGGGGTTAGTGCTAAAAATTCTTCTCGTACAATGTTATTGATGAGAGTGGAATCGAAATTATTTCAAGAATTTAAAACTTGAAATGAGTGAAATTCACTAACATGCAAAATTTGTCAGTAGTTTTAGAGTCTTAAATTTCCAACATTATCTCATTCAGTCTTAAGTTTCCTCATTGCCATCCTGCAAAAAAAATGTGCCTTGTGTTGCTTTCTAAAGTACCATGAGAAGGACATGTCTTCCTTTTCGCTTCATGTTCTTTCTGGCTGCATATTCCTTTCAAGTCAAAAACTCCCTTCCCAGCCTGTGCAGTTTCATTGCGACCGTTACATACCAAACTTCTGCCTATTTACTTGTTTCGTTAGCACTTTATCTTCATATACCTTCGTATTTGAATGTCACATTCCCTCACGAAATAGATTTACCTACTTAATAACTTGTTTCCTAGCAGAATAATTTAAGTTTGAAATTCCTTAAATTAAGAAGCATCAGCAGCACACGCATAATAAATTCGTCGACTAAAATTCGCGAGCTCCGCCAAAATTTCCTTCAGTTTCATAATTTTAAAACTCGTAAATTGCACTCAGAGGTTAGCAAGAATTTGCAATGCTTTTTTATTGGAACACAAATGTGGTAAGCCAGTGAAATGTGTTGAAAAATGATATATCCCAAGCTTTTACTCAAGTAATAATGATGGTTTCTTCATCTTGACTTGCTAAGATGAGCTTCGAACTTTTCTTCTGAATATCACAGATTTGAATTCTGGATTTAAGTGGAATTTATTTCGAATTGAATTGAGGAGTATCTGGTCATCGCAACAGGAAAGCTGTAAAAATGACCCATGTGCCTTTGCAAATCATTTGAATTCAGTGTCCAAACAGCTTTTGATGATTTATTCATTTGCTAATAATTAAGTAATAAGTATAAAATGAAAATAGCAAATACCTTCCAGCATTTTACACTTTGCAGCATTATTTTTCCATAGCACTTTACATTTGACACTTCGCCGCTTTACACATTACTCCGCCACGCTTCAATTTAGAACTTTACTGAATCGTAATAAATGGCTATCATGAACAGGTTAAAAGGTGAACTTCTGAGTCGGAGCTGCTCTTCATATTATAAGTGACAAAATGTAAAAACAAGAATTAGGAATATCATTCTTTCAGATAGTGTGAATTCATTCTTGTATTAATTTGTTTCCTATATATTTCGAAATATTTCAAAGAGAACTGACTCAAAGAAATTTCACAAGTTTAATGCTATCAACAACAAAAGTGAGCAAGATAGAAATATGTGTGGTGAAAAGAATCATCAAACAGAAGTGTTGTTTCGGAATAAATGAAACAGATGGATGGCAGCAACAAAAATAAGACTATTGTAATTTGAATTTTATATTACGTCAAGTGGCTCACGTTTTCTGTTAAATTATTCTGCACTTGAAGAAAAAAAAGCGACAATTTTCGCCTTCTTAGGTTCTTCCGCAGGAAAAAACATAGTGCGAGCTAGATGCTTTATTATTTCAAATACTTTCTCTTAAAAAATCTCTGTATCAATCATTCACCAGGGACAAAAAGAGATTTTAAAATTTTGAATCTTTGGAATGCTTTCCACTTAACAATTTTTATTCTTTTCCCTAATGAATGAATCTTTCTAAGTTGCATCCTGTTATTTACTTATTATTAAAAATGTGAAAATTTCTAAAAAAAATCAGCCACTTTCTTTGCATTTTCAGCACTACCAGGATAAGAACGATGGGAAAGAAAAAACATACAAATATTTTTTATGAGTTAATCTGGCTATTTTATGGTACTGATATTCCTTGGAACCTGAGGATCGGGTAGTTTTTTTTGCAGAAGTCAATTAATAGTTGGCCTGCACGGCAATCAGTTTTTTAAAAAATTTTTAGCTAATTTTTTGCACATTTGATTTAGAGCTTCCACTATTATTTTCTTGAAATGATTACTTTATTACTCTTTAAATGCCTACGACACCTTTTCTCTTATCCTTATGACAAGTGATAATATTTCGTAGTTTCTCTTCAAATATTATATATATTTTTATTTGCATTTCACAGTGTTTTTATTCTTCAATTAGTTGCGAATTTAAATTTCTTGTTTGAAATCATTTACTTCAAGCCTTCGAAATTATCAATAATGAATTAAAAATTTATGTGATGAAATCAAATTAGCATTTTAAGTAGATTTTTCTAAATTTGATGAAAAATTCTTTAATTGACGTTATGATGTGTAGCATTAAAAAAAACTAAATATCACTAGTCGAAGACTCATCCCGAACAAAATGATGTCCTTGCTGGTTTACCATCTAAAATCATTGCTTAATCAACAAAAGAAAAAAAAAAATCTTTTGATTCTTCACTAAAATATAGCTCTTACACAAAAGTAACAAAAAAATTTGGCTTGAATGATTTGATTGAGATGATGAGGGGAAGAATTTCAAATCACAGTCTAATACTGAAAGTTCAGCTGAACATATGATGACAGCAAAGTAGGATAATTACATGAATAGGCAAAAAAAAAAAAAAAATATTTTAGAAATCAGATTGCTTATGCCATGATTTATCACTCTGCAAATCATTGTGGTAATTTTAATAAAATTTGAAATAATTTTGAGAAAATTGTGTAAGATACATCCAGAAGCTGCTGTTCAGAAAAGTTGCCTGACTCTCATAAAATGAAAATGAAGCAACACAGAGTTTTCTGTGAACTGCAAGGGTTTATAATGTTAATGCAATTGTTAAATGATGTCATGCAGTGTTAATTTAACTTGGTAGTGATGCTTATTATCCAAAGGATGGCACTCACTGTTAAGTTAACTTTTAAATGATATCGTAATTTCACTGATAAATCATATGTAACATATTATATATAATACTTCAAGGTATTCTTAATTCAATATTCATACAATAATTTATTCGCTGAATAATATTTTAAATGCAGCTGATCTCCAAAAGCTGTCACATGAAATACTTGTGCTTTTTCACAGTCCCGACAATTCAGCTTTCCTGTAATATTAATTAACCTTCAAATAATATAATCAATTTCTACGTAATATCACACAATATTAGTCTAAATGATGTCATGTTCGTTAATGCAACTTTTATTTAATGTCATGAGGTGTAATCTAATTCTTAAATGGATCATAAAATGTCGTTTTTACTCCTAATAATTTCATACACTATTTTCTTACAATGTTAGTTGGTTTTTAAATGACATAATATGAATTTAACTCCGAAAGATGCATGCAATCTGATTTCAACCCATAAATAATATCAAACAATGTGATTTCACCTTCAAATGATATCATAAATCAAATCGTTTTGGTAATGTCAGATCAGTACACTTTCAAATCATTTTTTTTTTTTCATTAATTATTAATAGATTTCGACAAGTGAATCAACTGCTAGTGTCTAAAGCAGTATATATTTAATAATCCGTATTTTTACAGCTTTAGCAATGATATATCCATATCAGTTCATTTCTGATTAATAGAATTCACATTTACTAAAATATGTAGCCTTAATGACCCTTATATTTTATGATGGCGACACTTGAAATACGCACCTTTTATGTACAGTTATTCGACTTAAGAAAGAAATTGGACAAATCAAGTGAGCAATTTTAGACCTAATTCAACAATATTCTGCGATATTAAGAATTTCAGTGAAAATGAGCCTGTAAATGAAATTTCATAACTGCAATTTTGTCAATAATACATAATTAGTAGCCACTCTTCCAACAACGAATTACGAGCTGAAAAATATGCAGATCTTTAAAAAGTGGTACTACCCACCTATTATTAGACCGCATTTTCTCAAAGGCTTTCACAAAATTAAACGTTACAAACAACTCGGGTTACATTTAAAGATATATGCAAACCATGAAAAACTTTTTAGGTAATGAATGCATTCAATGCATCTTCTTCCTATTTTAGATGCAGCTAGGAGAATTAATTTAATGATTCAATGGAATCAGAAAGTATTAACTCACGTATCAGCTGTGGATCAATCAAATGAT
>RCAB01000537.1:0-40544 GCA_003640385.1 Setaria digitata | reverse complement strand
ACTTCTGCTTTGAATCTTTAAATACATTTATTGAAATAAGGATAACGAATTTTAGGGATGGAAGATATTTAAAGTTCAAAGTTAGTAGCCTTTTTCATTATTGGAGGGAATTATGTAAATTAGGAGTAGATCATTTAATTAAATAAATTATTAAGGAAGTTAGCTTAATTTTTTTCATTATGTTAATTATAATGCATTGTTAAGATTTTCAATTAATTTTTGAACTTGAAAAAAATGTTTCATGTCATGGGAAAGAAACTATTAATGAGAAAAACTGCTGAAGTTTTGTATTGTTGACCTGAAATATCTGAAATAAAATGGAAGAACATGAGATTGTTAAAGACATTTTTCTTTGCAAAATTGATAAAAACAGCACCTGAAAATCAATTGGATGCTATATTTTACAAATTTGAATTTTTTCCTGCTTCTAATATAATTAATTAGAAATTCTTGTTAAATAGCGATAGTTAATTACTGAAAAATTCGGGAAAAAAATAAAAAAAAATGAAATAAAAAAAAAATTACCAATTATGACCAAATATTTACCAAATGAATAAAATGAAATATTTTAGGTTATGATCTGACTTTTTAATTGAAAATAATAAGGCATAGCCAAAAGTCTTTGAGACAAATTTTCGGCATTTAGCATTGTGTGCTTGGAACCAAAACTTTTCAGTTTAATTGTCATTTTGGTCAGACTTTACGCTATTCTTTAATTAAGAAATCAATTTCAGGATTATAACAGGGGAGCAGAGAAGTCCCTTTTCTTCTTCAAAANATTAAGAAATCAATTTCAGGATTATAACAGGGGAGCAGAGAAGTCCCTTTTCTTCTTCAAAATCTTTAAACAGAAAAATTTTTTCAATATTTTGTATGATTGAATTTTTTCCCTTGGTATAACTTACGAGAACAAACATATCCAAGTACGATACTGTTGCGTAAATTTCGTTCATATTCCACTTTCAGTTCTAAATTTCAGGATGCAGAAACGGGGCATTTATATCGAGTATTCTCAGTTCTATTTTTCCTCACTCAAATAGCAAACGAAATTGTTTTTGAAATTTTCATTTGATACTTTCATAATAAAAAAAACCACCTTGAAAAAACTGAAAATATCAAAATCAGCTATACTTAATACCACTATTTTTGTCTGAAAAAAAAGAAAAAACTTTTATTTTTNTAAAAAAAACCACCTTGAAAAAACTGAAAATATCAAAATCAGCTATACTTAATGCTACTATTTTTGTCTGAAAAAAAAGAAAAAACTTTTATTTTCAAGGAAAGTTTTCAAGGACAAATTTGTATTTAAGTATGCAAAACTTTCTTCTCTGAAGGTACAAATTTTAAATTGCACTTTTTCGATGACCAGATTGTAACAATTCTAGTGATATGATAAGGATTTATTCCATCTCATAAATGTATTTCATGCTAAGAAAGTGTTGTATTATTTAGTGAATTAAGTGAAACTATTTTTTACTAGATGGAATGCTTAAAATCATAGTCAGATCAGATTTACGAATAAAATAAAGTAACTGACAAAAGTAGCTTTCTAGTGTGAAAAAATGACCCAAAATTATCATCACATAATCGTATCGATAAATTTATTTAATAAAGTAATTTTTTGGTTATCAGTCTGAGATAAATCTATGATTAATTTTTAAATTTTTTTTCCGCATGTTGATATTTTTATAAGTAAAATTATTAAATATTGCAACATCAATAAAAACACATTCTGTTTCGTACTCTCTTTATTCAAAATAAAATGCATCTGTATCTGATTTTATTTCATTCATAAATTATAATTAAAAGTTAAAATAAATCACCTTGGAGGCATTATGTTTATTAATCATCTGTTGTTATGAATTCTACTGAAATAATTCCTTTAAATTATTTTAAAATCTTTTTCTTCAACGATACTATGACTGCTTATTACACTCCAGTGGCTCTTGAGTATGTTGCAGAATTCATTAATCCTCGAGATTGCTAATTTTAGTTAAAATGATTTATCAAAATTTTTTATTTTAAAAAACAAATCATTTGCTTCTGATATTACAGAAGCAGTAAAACCTTTTAGAATTACTGCGGTAAATATGCATCGAACGAGAAAACAAAAAGGAAAAAAAAATTGCATTTTTTGATTTTTCAGTAGCATTATTACCGCTGTCATCTTGTATTCCTGTTGCGTTGCTGTAATTACTATGTTTCATGTAACCGATAATCCATAAAATATGTAGAAACAATTCTTAATAGTTTGTGCGTTGCGAACATAACTATAAATGAAACGATAATTTTATGCTCAAAAAAAAAGTTTTTCTATTTAATATAAGTTATATCAAATTATGATCTTTATTGCAGCTATATATCATAAGTTGTTTCCGTATAAGTTTCGTGAAAGGTATTTAGTGTAATTACGTAAAATTGCGCGAAGTGACTTTTGTCTCATACATATATATATATATATGATTTTATATAATTGAATGAAAGCAAATCAAACTTTCTGTGTCTTCTCATTTCTATAACTCATTTATAAAATTAATTAGGAGAAAAATAATGTCATCGTTGTCATTACTGAGCATATTTGTTCCAAAGATATGTTTAGAAATTTTATATTCTAAACACAGAGATCATCCTCAAAAAAGTTCTTTGTTGCTTTTTTTTTTTTTTTTTTTTTTTTGCAAACAAAGAAACGGAAGGAAATGAATTTGTCTGCAGCTTCTTGAAAATATTTTAATGAAGTTTAATTAGCTAAAATTAACTAAATTATTTAGCCTGCACTGATATCCATATGGTGAAACATTAAAATGTTATCATTAGCACCTCTGCAAGCATAAAAAAAGTGATCTTATGAACTGCTTCGCTACCTACTAATGAACTTATGGGGTTAAAATATGCATCCTGAAAATGCTATAAGTTCTCAATGCATGCTTATTCCAGATAACCTTTAACCTGTTATTAGATATCTCATTTCTTGACGCGTTCATTATTGCAGCAGTTTCACAATAAACGTTTCTGAAATAAAATTGAAATGAAGCGAATTCGATATATTTGGGATGAATTATTTGGAATAAATTGTGATAGAAGGAATATTAAGAAAAGGTAATAAAATTAAATTTGCACAGAAAATTACTCTACTTAATTAGCAAGTAATAAAAAAGCATTTCAGGAAGAAAAATCAATTTAGACACAAAAATGGTCCCTGACTTATGTAATAAGAATCACCTTAAATGCTTTTTTATCGCTTAATGATTAAGCAAAAGTTAAAGAAGATCGTAGTAAGCGTAAAAAATCTTTTTCATCTTAATCCTTTCTTGTATAATTCTTCTAATTGACACGTCCCATCAAATGGCATCACAAATTCTGTCATTTATATTAAAAGTGATTTTTGAAAACGTTGTGTATAATTCTTAGAGAAAATAGCCTTCATTTTTGTATTCTTATGGTATGTAAGATTCATTTCAACGATAATGAAATTTTGTGCTGCTAATTTGATCGACTTTTAAAACCATTTGCTTAGATAATCGGTTTATTGTCAAGTTTTGGATGATTTACAAAAAGTGACGCATATGGAAGGTTTATTTTTGATCAAGGATTGATCAAGAAATGCAATGCATGAAATATCAGTAGAGCTAATTTCCAAATTGACTGCAAAATATCAAAAAAAAGAAAGAGTTTTTAATACAAGTTTTTCATTATTACTAAGACTTATGTAAGATTTAGTATGTATATGCCGTAATGAGAAATGTGGCACTACTGTTCGTTATTTGTGATAAGTGATATAATTAATTCTTATTGAAAACAAGTTTTTGTTTTAAAAACTGATTTAAAAAAGTGACCCATATGTGACCCATATGCAGTTCTTCAATGAGAAAATAGTGTGTCAGGAACAGAAGCAGTTATCCAGAAATACGACATCGTTTTGTAAATATTGTGAAATGAAAACTGAAATAACAATACAATTAGTAAAGTTGTCATTGTGAAAATGTTTTTGGGTACACAACTGAAGTTCTAACTGAAACGAATTCATGCCAAGAAATCTGGAAACCTTTCATGTATCAGTAGTGAATGATTTCTTGTCATATCACAAAACAGCTGCTGATTGTATCACAAATCGATCCATATATGATTATCCGGAAAGGCAGTCGTTTGATTAAAATGGTAATTCTTTTCTTGTCAAGATTTGAGTTTTTACTGAGATAAAATTTTACACTGTGAAATGGTGCTTCAGCTTATTTTGCTGTTTATTCAGTTTTTTGCTCACTTAATTACTGATGTCACTTTTAATGTCTGACTAATATTGAAAAAAAAAGTATGCATTTCTTCTACAATTTTCTTTTTTTGTGAGTTTCGCAGTGATCTTTAACTGAAGTTTTGCTTTGTATTTCCTTAGTTGCATGATGAAATTGCTTGTTGTTCCTGTTTTATTTGTGAAACTTTCTTCTCTTTTCATTCCGTGCCCATTTAAATTTCCTTTTTTTAGCAATAAGAAGAAAAATTGAGAAATCTTTTTAGAGTTTTATATTTCTTTTAGTTTCCTAGTTCACTCAGTTGCTGTCATCGTGTCGTTCCTGCGCAGCTTTTTCAAAATTTTATTCATTTCAAAAACATGATTCACATGGGTGTTTTTTTTTATAAAGATATTTTCTAAATCATTTTGAGCTACTTTCTATGCTTTGCTTCTAAAGCACTTAAAAATGTTTATAACTTTTTGTAATTTTTATATGTTTGCTCATGCCTTTATTGCAAAAAGACTGCCACTTTGCGTTCTTTTCTTAAGTTCTTTTATATACAGGAATTCTGAAAAATGAAGTCCGAAGTTTTCTGGGCTCGTCTTCACCAGTACTGCTTGGAATTAAATACAGTTCGCCTTGCTATTCGTTCAGTTAAATTTCATTTTTCGCTTTGAGGAAATTTGCACATTTGAGTAGACCAATTTATTTCATCGTTTACCTTTTTTCTTTTTTTNTTCATTTTTCGCTTTGAGGAAATTTGCACATTTGAGTAGACCAATTTATTTCATTACATTTTTTCTTTTCTTTTTTAACAATAAATATTCATTTTCCAAAAATATTTTCTGCGCAGTGAATGAAGCTGTAAAAAGAAATGTGATGAGTGCTCACAGAAGACAGAAGGTACAGTTCGGTGAAAATACTCGAAATATCTCTTTGATTTGTTTCGAAATTCTGAGCTCTGCAATGAAAGGAATTTAATTTAACTCAGTTCGTTTTGTTGGTTCAGAATGCACACATTTCTATTTGTTTCAATCTTTCGGCTTATTAAAAGCATCATTGTATGGAATTTTCAAAAAACTTCATCCAAAATTTCCGGAAGAATGCATTTGCGCAAAGTTTGCCGGTCTGATGTTATCAACTAAAACTTTTACAAAAAGATAAGCTTATATTATAGTAAAAAAGTCATAGAGTTTTCAAGAATTTGGAAATAACTCTGTGTTACCTTCCCTCACTACTGTAAAACTTTTACTGGTTGGTTATTTTCATATGTTTTATGAAGAACTCTTTTGACACATTTTGGTAAAGTTTGTTATTTCTAGTATTTAAATTTGTTTATTGAATTTGCTTGACAATCAAAATGTTTGACAAATTGTTGTTTTATTGTTTATCAAGCACCTCATTATCAGCAAACATGACAATAAGTAAACAATGCAGAAATCAATTGCTCAGATTAGAGAATCTCCGGAAAAAAATTATAATATCACTGATTAAATGCTGCAGAGCATTTGAGTAAAAAATACCTCTTCAGCCAGCCAACCTTTTCATCACGTTTACAATATCAGTGTTAAAAGACGACCCATACATGATATTCATTTCCAATTAATCTTTAAGTTTAAGTTTAAGATATTAAAGCATAATAAATGCTGAGATACGCATTACACAATGGCATCATGAATAATGGTTATTTCAGACATCAAGTAAAAGCGAAAGATGTATGCAACTGGCAAGAACTGTTCAAGTAGGAGTGTCGCACAAAGACTTGAGTCGGAAACGGAAAATTGTTATCTAAAAAAAAAAGCGTAAGGATGAGACAAGGCGCAGATGTGATTTGATGTGTGCGGTAAATGATGCAGCAGTATGAGTTATTTAAAGTCTCGTAAACAGATGCGTAAAGAAGGAAGACTGTCCAGAAGTGAAATATCCGGAAAAGGAACCGGGATATGCGATCAATTGCTGAAACATACAGGGATATATAGGAGAAAGACCGTTTAAGTGTAACAAGTTTTGCAATTGTTTCCGTTAATGGAATTTCTGAAGATATTAGGAATGCAAGAACAGAAATTTAACTGCAATGATACGTCCTGAAAAATACTCAAGACATCAGTTCCAATAAAGAAGTTAATTTCTTTTCGGCAAGATTTCTACTTAATTCATTTTTTCCTTAATTAATTAGAATCGACCAAACTATTTGCTTGATAGCAAGTTTGCTACTAGAATAATTACTATCACTATTCCAGTTCATCTTCGGCAATTTTCGACGACCACTGTTTTTATTAAGTTGCTTTGCTTGTCATGACATTGCACTGTAACTTTCTTTATTCAAAAAACCTTTCTTACGGAATTGCAGATCTGTATACAATCCTAGGAAGGAGACGTCAAGTTCATTGAAAGTATTCAAAACAGTGAAAAAAAAAAATTTAAATCAGCTATTTTGAATCTACTTTCCAGTTGTGTATGTTCATAATCGGAAATTTTTCGAAATTTCCAAGAATGCAAGAGCGATGAGAGAAGAGAAGTTAAAACAAAAATGGAATAAAAGTAAAAGAATGAGGGAAGCATGGATGAGTAAATGAATCTGATGGATAATTAGAAGTTTTTATCGCTGACTAGGAACGATATCACTCGAGTAGAAGTGAAAAGCATCAATGTGCTCCACGGACTGATAAAATTTATGTTTTCATTCAAAAATTCTTCTTTTTCCGTAGATTATGCAAATAAAAAGGAATTATTTTTTAAAAAAAACTCACATAAAACATTTCTTGTCGCCACAACAAAATAAATGCCTAAAAGTTTTCTGCGTTTCTTGCAAAGAATATGAAACAGTAGAAATGCATTAATTAATCTTCACTATTTAATTTTTAGCAATTACTACCGAAAATATCCATACAAGAATGATTTGGGAATTAGAAAGAACATCTATCAGCGATCAGATGACGAAGTACTAATTGGTATTAGTGAAGAGTTATTCAATTACTTTTGATTAATTATTTGAGGAATTATTTTGTTGCTTATTTTATCAATTTGAAACAGAACAGTGAAAGTTTCTTAACGTGATCTATTTAATAATACCCATTTACTTTCAGACAAAAATTTGGAAAATGTTTGTTTTGCTGATTATAATAACCTTAATTATTCTAATAAGCTTATCATCGACCAATCAATTAATCCAAAAATATCATCCTTAGTTGCATTTTTTGAAAATATCTCATGGATTTTTACTGATTTTAAACTATTCTATTAAGACTTACAGTGACAGAACTGCTAAAAATAATACAGTAGTTATGCATTCAAATTAAAATTCATCATATGTTTGTCAAGTGAGTGAATTTAAATTGAATTTTGCAAGATAAAGAAGATCATTTTTGATGGATTAACTAAAGTTTAAAAATAAAAAGATATTGTCCACGAAGTGCAGCATATTTACGAAATTTATATCTTCTGTTTTATCACTGTGCAAAAATTTGTTCCTTCAAGCGTAATTCTTCAAATGGTCATGCTAAAAAGAAAAGTTTAAAATAGATAGAAATTTAATTTCCCTGATAGTAGTAGAAATCGCAAAGAAAAATAAATAAATAAAAAATAAGAAACAAATGATGTTTGTTTCAGTTAAGTTACGTTTAGTTTTCAGAGACATAAGCGTGAAAGTGAGGATGTAACGGATGTAACGGAACGCGTTCACGATTTACCTGAGGTAACATACATTTATCATTGTGTGAAGTGCTTTCAGTAATACATTTTAGTGATAAGGCTATTTTTTTTTTCAAAGTGATAAAAGTTGCATTTTTCTTGAATTAAGCTTCTTTGCATTTTTAAATTTTTATGTCATAACATGTTTTTACAATTAGTCATTTAGCACTTTTGAGGAAAAGAATAAAGTTAAGACATTCTACAAGAAGTTCAATTTTTGACGACATAAAGTGATTTTACGCAACTGTAAGAAAGAAATTAACAAAAAAGTTAGAAGTACTTAACAAGGTCTAATTAATGAGCTGTTTCTGCTTCCAAATCATTTTCATTGATCACATCTAACTGCTAACAATAATGTTCATATCAATCATTTATCAGAAGAGAAGAACCAAGCACATAGAGTTAGTTACCTATATGTTATCATATTCACGAACAGAAGTAGAATTTATTTGGCATTATTACTTACCATATCCTAACAATAAACACTTTCGCAGTGAAACAAATGGAATATTACTCATATAAATTTTTAATTGCTTGATAGTGATCTTTTTTTTTTCCTATTTTAAAGTAACTCAGCAAATAAAATCAATCTCGAATTGTTGAAAAACACAGAACGAGGAAGTACTTGAGCAATTACCCTTCTTGCTATAATTATTTTGCATCTTTCTTGCAAACATAGCATCAAATTATTGTGGAATATTCGATACTTCCAAGCACAGCTAAATCTTTAAAAGTCTACGGCGATAAATTTAAAAGTCATAAATCGGATTGTAGTTCTTGCAGAATGGTTTTTANAATTACCCTTCTTGCTATAATTATTTTGCATCTTTCTTGCAAACATAGCATCAAATTATTGTGGAATATTCGATACTTCCAAGCACAGTTAAATCTTTAAAAGTCTACGGCGATAAATTTAAAAGTCATAAATCGGAAGTTCTTGCAGAATGGTTTTTAAAAATTCTATGGGATTTATTCGATTTGAATTATCATCATTACACTTGAAAAATCCTACTTTATCAGCCATGTTTTCTTTCTGCTTCATTCAAAATTTTCTTTTTTTTGGCATTTTCTAAACTAATGCTAGAATTACTCGAAGTATTTATTCAGTGTGTCAAAGCAATCTTTTTTTGGTGTTTTTATACTATCTGCTCTTTCTAAGAATAAATTTTGACGAGAAATTACAAATCAAAAGATAAAATGAAATGATAAACACTTTTATGTTTCAATGTATGATTCACATTATGCAAAAAAAAAAAAAAACAAAAGAAGTAATTCCACCTGCTGAACTTCAAATAGATCGTAACAACTTTATAGTATTTGTAAACTGTTTTCGAGAATTAAATCCATAATTTATAATGTAATTCTATTTTGGAAAGTAGCAAACTTTTCTTTAGGAAGGAAAAGTGTGCTAGGAGTGAAATGAATAAAATCTGTTATAGCACAACATGGAATTGAGATTGTTCAGCTCAGCAAGAGATATTTCATAAAGTTGATAGGATTTTAAATTGTTCAAAATGATTATTTTGAAGATAGATCAATCTGTTTTCCTTGAGGAAAGTGGTTGCCTCGAGATCGGTAACGATCAGGTTAAGATGACCAATTGATTGCGCCGTATTTTCGTTTAACTATCGCCGAAATGCACTTCTGATAGTGCTACGAGTTAATCATATCATATCATGAATTGGTACAGCCTTCAAGGCCGATAATTGTGCCCCAAAATGACGAGTTCTCTTTTTGCAAATCAAAAGATAAAATGAAATGATAAACACTTTTATGTTTTTTTTTGCAATATTTCTTCGTGATGGATTAAGATGAATTTAATAATTCTCTTTAAAATGAATTTAATGATTTTTATTTAGAAATAATTTTATTTAAAAATTAAACAATTTTTTGATTCGGAGCAATTCTAAAAAAAGTTTTGGCCACTGAACGAAAATATGGCGTCCAAACTGTCTCATATAATATATAATTTAGAACTCTGAGGTTCCTCTTGGACTGCTTTGATGGATATGCAGATCTTGTTTGATTACTTTAAAAAACGCTTCTTAGCTCTGTAAGGTATATTCTGCATAATTTTTCTATTTTGATCATTTAAAAACGCATATATTATTCGTACATTTAGTCAGATCAATTAACACCTTGCCCGGAACATTTCAATTTATTATTCTTAATGAAGAACAGCCTGTTTCAACCAGAACACTAAGTATTTCAGGACTAATCGATGTCCAACAATCCAAACAGACTTCCCGATGAATAACTTGTTTAAGTTTTGATAATAGCTTTAGTGAGGAGAAATTCTGAGATGAAATTTCTTACGATGGTAAATGGACTGGTCCTACAAACTACTCAAATGCAAAGAGTTGCTACAACAACGACCTGAGGAACTCCTGTATCTGCAGCGATGGTGGGAATAGTTTTTCCGGTGAGCAATACATTAATCCGCTCTACCGTGAAATACTACTCCCCATGGCTACAGAGCTGGGATATTCAG
This sequence comes from Setaria digitata, assembly GCA_003640385.1. Lineage (NCBI taxonomy): Eukaryota > Metazoa > Nematoda > Chromadorea > Rhabditida > Setariidae > Setaria > Setaria digitata. The sequence goes on along the minus strand of RCAB01000537.1, from coordinate 30,137 downwards.
GAGAGAAGAGACTTGACTCGATACCTCGAATGATTTGAGTGCCGAAGTTAGTTCTTTTTATAGGGAGATTTGGGGGTGTTGATCAGGAAAAGGCGCCATATTCAACGCCGCCCCTAGGTATTTTGCTAAATCACAGCAATGATCAGAATTTTCTCTCTTCCTGAACCCTCAAATGGCCTCTCCTGATAATGACTATCATTCGGCAATAAAGTAATGCAACTTGAAATCTCCTGATAAAAGTGATAATGGAAAAGCTGAGAATATGATAATGGAAAGAGTATGAAGTATGAATTTTAATTTAATAGTATTCATAGCCTTCACATGTCGAAAATTTTAGTTTTTTTAGTGCGGAAAGAATGAAAAAGAATGCGCATTTTGCAAAGGAAATATTTTCATTAGTTTTTTCCAGAATCTTTCATTTCTTTCAATATTTAATTTTCATAAGGTTCGAGCTCTCTTATTGTTGCCATTAATGAAGTGAAAAATCGAAAAGTTTTAAAGAATTTCAATTCATACAATTTCTTCGAAGTGATTTTATTTGAAGAAATCTGAATCAACCCGAATATAATTACTGACGTTCAAGAAAGGGAAGAATTCGAGAGAGACTTCTTAATCTTTTCTGTCATTTGATGTCATTATGAAAGTTATTTGAATCTGACTATTAATAGTTTTTAACAATATTATTTTTGTTTTTCAAGTAATAAATTTGAATATAAGGTAGACACAAGTGTAGCAATCTATAACAGTTATCATGTTCTTAGAGCTGGGCTAATTAAAATTTTCAACGAAAATAAATTGGGACTTATGAAAACTGAAGGAATATTTAATATTTCTGCAGCGAGACAAATGTTAATATTTTGAATTATTTACCCTAATGACAAGCTTTTAGGATTGCATGTAATTACCACGCAGGTGTAGAGTTTCCAATTTTTTAATATTCACTTCTCAGAAAAAAATATAAACAAATTGGCATTTTTTGTTTATTCAAAAACCTGAAAATTATATTGCACCTTTTAAAAGTGAGATTTAGACTGCACTTTTCGTTTACCAGTTGAAATTAAAATCAGATATTAACATGAAGTTTAAATGCATTTGAAATCAATCTGAAAGGAAGCAAGCAAAAATTAATTATAAATAGATGATTTTTTTGAAGCAAATAAAATTAAGCAATTGTAACATTTAATTTTGTATTGTTTTTGGCTTTAAATTCATTTATATTTCATATTTATAGGATAGTGAAACTAATAAAGGTGCAGTAAACGAAGGAAAAAGGAAAACCGTCTTGCATAAAGGATGGGACATTGGGACAAGTAATCGGACAGAACTAAACTTTACATGGCCTGAAGGATAAATCACTAATTAAGAAGGTTAAGTTATCAATTCTACAAAGATCATGCTTATTTTGCAATCAGCTGCTTTATTTGCTCAAGCTATCTTTTCTTCTCTATCAATCGTGCGGTCTTTCACCTGCCTGTTAGTCTTCATTGATATAGGCACACCTGCCTCTGACACTTGCAGTATTCGCAAAATTGTTCTAAAAGTTCTTCAACTGCAAGTTGAAATGCTTCTGTTAACAGTTTAGGTAATACTTCCTCAACGACAGAATTCTGAGACGAACAAGATTCTGAGATGTTCTCAGTTAATTAAAATATAATTTACTTTGACCTAATTGATTCAGTTTATTTGATAATCAGTCTGAAAGGTAAGTAAGCTTAAACTAGCGCAATAAATATGTAATATTTACCACTTCCGGTTTCTCAATATCAGTTGCTTCCACTGATGCCATCGATAGATCGAAATTCCTTTCTCTGATTGAAGGTCCGGCCATCTAATCTTTTTTTGTTGAATTCTGAATGCTTAGATTCAGATATCATCTTCCTTTTATTTTTATTTTGTTTTTTTTTTCTCATTTTCTTCATTTTTCTCTGAATACTTGCTCCTCAAATGCTCACTTCTTCTCTTTATTCTTTCACGAGTTATAATAGTAGCTCGTCTTGCTAAAAGAAGTTAGAGATTACTACTGTATGCGATCGAATCACCTGAAAATTTGAGAAATATTTCACAATCCTTAATTTATGTTTGTCACATCACTTTAGTGTCAAAGTTCGCATGCACAAGTGAGCTTAAGGATTGTGCAAATAATTTAAATAAAACCAACTAATTACTTATTTCAATTTAAAAAATCTCAGCTTTAATTACTGACATTTTTTTGGAATTGAACCTCGTGTTCTGATCTTATGCTCACCATCTTCCAACAATATTTCACTAGATCAAAGCACGAAGACCGCTCACAATATCAAAATTAAATTCTGCTCTGGCATGCATCTTATCACAGAGAAATTATTGTAAACTTATGGCATTTTTTTCTTTTTGTTCAGGGTGGCAGAATCAATTGTTGTTAGCACATTTTTTATTCTTTAGACTTGATTAATTAATTGGTGTCTTTGCATAAATCTAAATATTCCACGCCATTAAGATCACCTGGTTGTGCAATCTAGAATGTTAGTTCGGACTGTTTCAAATAGACTTTCACACTTAGTTCATTTCATCTCCTTCAGTAGTAAAAGGAAAGCAAAATGTCCTGATGTCGAGAATAATTCTATTTCTTTTCCACATGAACTTTCCGCTTTAGTTTCTTGTCCAGAAATGAAATCATACAACAAGACCCCTCACTGATAAATTTGGAAGATACTTCTTGTGCTTCACACTACTGTTATTTCGTCTTTTAGAGTATCATAACCAAACCCAATGTTTCAGCAAGTAACTTCATGAAGGTTTTGTGAAATACGGAATGCTTATCCCATCTTGACGGTTTACCTTTGTTTACCTTTAGGTTTACCTTTGTAGAAGAGTGTTGATTTATGTTTCGTGTCCTAATGAAGTTCCAGAAAGCTGCTAGTGTAGCGATCTGAAGAACTGCAGCGATGGTGGGAATAGTTTTTCCGGTGAGCAATACATTAATCCGCTCTACCGTGAAATACTACTCCCCATGGCTACAGAGCTGGGATATTCAGGAGAGAAGAGACTTGACTCGATACCTCGAATGATTTGAAGTTAGTTCCGTTTATAGGGAGATTTGGAGGTGTTGATCAGGAAAAGGCGCTATATTCAACGCCGCTCCTAGGTATTTTGCTAAATCACAGCAATGATCAGAATTTTCTCTCTTCCTGAACCCTCAAATTTTTTTTCCTTTCTGACCAATGGCTACCTGAAGCACTGAAGAGATTGACCGATGCTTCTATTTTTCTTCTCGAGTTCTTCAGGTGTCGTGTCACACAAGGACTATTTATAGTGAGGAATGAAGCCCTTAGTATGCTCAGTTGCCAAACTGTTGTTAGTACAGTCATTTAACATAAGATTAGAGAACTCTATGTCTGTATACAGAAATTCGAAATCTGATAATGGCAAGAGTTGGGAGAAGTGATCGAATATTTACGGAATGATCGCATCGCTTTTTGATAGTCACTAATTAAAAGCTAGATCATCGATAAGTGACAAATCCTGATGACTAGTGATCTGTGTGTCAATGTTCATGTCAAATGTCTTAAAATGTTGCAAATTTTGGAGCTATATGCTCATACTGATCCATGAATGATTTAGCTTTTGCAAAGCATTTTTCACTTTTTTGTATTTGTCGCTTCAGATTTCTTCTATTGCTAATATTTTTTCAGTTTGTAATTTTAGGTAAGAAATCGAATCTGAAGTAGAAGTGGTCATTGAATTTGGCCTGGATTGGGAATTTAATGGGCTCTTTTGAGTGTTCTGATAAAATCTTTGCATTATGGTAGCTATTCTTGTCCTGAAATGAAATTACTAAAAGTGGCTTCTCTTTATATTAATCAGTCTGTGCCAGAGACTCGAGAATTTCAAGCACATCAGGATTTCTCGAGGTACTAGTTTCCTTTCAAGACTTTGTAGTTTCTAGGTTTAATCACAAGTACAGTATGCATATATAATAGCGAAGTTATCAACAACAGCATACTAAGTTGTCGGTGCTACTCTTCAGGCAGGACTTTTTGGCGCAGAAGAACTAACTCAGCAACTTTCAGGCGCATAATCCATCTCAATAATTTTATTTAAGTGGTGAGCGCAGGATGGAAGTGATAAACTATTCTTACGATTGTGAATTAACTGGTACCTAAGACCACAAATCTAAAGGGCTACTGTGACAGCGTCGTTTGGAATGCTTCTCTCGCCATGAGAGGAATAGTCTTCCCGGTGAGCATTTGGTAAGTCGGAAGCTCTACCGTGGAAAACTATCCCGAATGGCTACAGAGAAATGTTGCACATGACTATCATGACGCATATCTCGAGAGCAACCGGATGGATTTGATTTGACACTGCGATAAATCTAAGTAGTAGTGAGAAGCTTGAAACAGTGATTTATCTCTTAACAGTAAATTGTTTTCATCCTGATTCATGCTTTTACGTGTCATTTTTCTTGGCTAAAATTCATCGTTTCTGAGTTATTATTCGTACCCGATTTACTAGAGCGATAAATCTGACCAGTACTGCTCTCAAAGAGAATAGTATTCCCAGTGGGCATTTTATAAATTCCAAGCACAACCGTAGAATACTATTCTGTATGACAGCAGTTTCGGTGGGCTAATGATTCTAATGTTCTTAGCTGAAAATTTAACTAAGACCTCCACATAGAACTATTTCTTCCGTGATAATTTGACTGGTTTGGAGCTCATCTACAAACTAATGCTTCCTATGGCTTACATCAACTGAAACTGTCAAAACAATTTTAAGTGGTGAAGCAGGTGTGCATCTTTCCAGAAACTAATTAATTAAAGATCCCAACTATTAATCCGGAAAGAGGATTACTCTATGGAGTTGATTAAGAAGGATAAATTCTGAAATGGCATTTGTTGCTGTTGTAAATGGATTAAACTCATCGACCTTGAGCATAATACTTCAAGAAGTTGCTCAAGAACGAGTCTGGAAGCTACTGTATCCATGGAGGGAATAGTTTTTCCGGTGAGCTACACATAAATCCGCTCTACCGTGAAATACTACCCCGTATGGTTGCAGAGCTGGGACTAGTGTATTGTGGCATGGCTGAAAGATCCGACTGAGATATCCCGGACAAGGCGCAGGTACATGTCGCTGCATCGAATCTGTGATATGAGAGGTAAGCAAACAACATAACGCAGACGATACAACTGATGTCACTGCGCCTCCAGGATTCGGGAACATCCGAGATTGGGAGAGAGGCCTTGATTCGACACTGCGAATGACTTCAGTACCAAATTTAGCTCCTTTTATAGAGAGACTTGGGGGTGTTGACCAGGAAAAGGCGCGATATTCAACGCCGCCTTCGCGTATTTTACTGGATCAGAACAACAATCAGAAATGTCTCTCTGTTCCTGAACCCTCGAATGACCAATGGCCGTCTGAAGACTGACCAAGCCTTCGGTTGTTCATTCTTGAATTCCTCTTCAGATGTCATGAAACGCAATGACCATTTATGAATTATTTTAGTATATATACCTCAATGCGTATCAGAATCAATATTTTATAGTATATAAGGATTTCACATAATTTGCTTTCAGATCACTGGACCTTCATTAATACAAGAGTTCAAGACTGACAAAATAATGCAATTCGAAATGTTCTGATAACAATGCTGAGTGATAATAGGAAGGACGAATTTACTGAATTTTAATTTGACAATATTTGCAGCCTTTGCATGTCAGAAATTTTGATTTTATTATTATGAAAAGAGCAAAAGTTCTGTTTCCTAAAGAAATGCGCTAATTAATGAAATTAGCCGTGCGTTTCACATGTTCAGCTTGTCATCCACAAATTATTACAATAAAATTTTTGACAACTAATTGAATTTCTAATCAGTGCCAAAGTTAATTGATTGATGAGAGCCTAAAGATGCACTTTTGAGGAGATAATTTTATGCCACCATTACGGTTCTTACTCTTAAAACATTAATATCTAGACTGAAAATTTGATAAAGTTTTAAATCTCCGAAATTAATGATATAGAAGTGATTTCATTTATCTCTCCATAAATATTTCTGCGTATTAACTTATTAGGTAAAACGCATAGATGAAAGTAAATTTCAAGACTTAATTGGACGGTAAAGTATAATTGACAAAAAATGAAAGTTGAAATTTAATAATTTCAATTTGAAATGGAGCAGCGAATGGGAAAGATAAGAAACGTATGGAAGAGAAAAAAATAAAAAAGGTTGAATAAGCGAAAATATGAGAGTTACGGCTGTGTTATTTCTTCACTTCTCGGCTACCGAAATTGGCTCTATACTTCTCAATCTAATTTTTCAACAAAAATTCAGAACGATTCGCCAACTATACAGTGCTAATAATACTTGGTATTCTGGTTCAAAAAAAATGAATCCTATAAAAAGTTGACAGTTCAAAATTTCATTATTATTTCTATCATTCATTTCATATTGTGCAGTTTTATGATTAGATAGGTCGTATAATGGTACTAACAGAAATCCAATATGTTAAACTCGGTCGCGATAACAGAAGTGATGTGATATGGAGAAGGCTGAAATTCATATGTATCATGAATATTTGTGATGGAAATTCTAGAGACTGCGGAATGAAGAATAATGATAGCAAATGAGACAAATAGCAAATCGAAACTTAGAATTGTAGAAGCTGACTTGTTAGACTTGTCTTTCCTTGTAATTTCATAAACTGTCACATTTATTAGGAAAGAAAAAACATGTCAGTGTGGAATTTTGCACTTAGACATTTTCTTACCTCGTAAAAAATGAACTTTTCTTGTTTACTGCATCTGAAATTAGTGTCTAATAATGTCTAATCTCTACCACTTGAGATTCATCAAAACTGCGTCATTTTCAATTTAGCTAATACTTCTCCAATCTTCCTGTGAGCCAACTGAAAGAATTTTATAGACAAATTTTCTAAATTTTCGGCTTTCTTACCTTTCCGCTATTTCTTACCAAATTTCTTGAGAACCAAATTACTATTACAATAATTTTAGGTTAATTCTTGTAGCCATATTCCATTATCTATTTATCCAAAGAAAGTAATTAATAACTGAGAATAATTGCCTGATAACTTTTCATTCCTACTCAACTTTTTCATTCGCTTATTTTTCAGCCTGTTTATGACAGTACACCTGAAACAATAAACTTTCATAATGAAGATCTGTTCATTCTGGATTCAATACTAATTAGTTCATTTACCTCTACCACCAGCACGAATCAGCACTGCTTGATTTTACTCGGATTTCGATGAAAGATTCATCTACTGTATTGGTGAGATTTTGAGAACTAGAGCTACAAAGATTACCTGCTCGAGTGCTGTCTAATTTACTATCTATCCTATTTGAGCCAAGAACGATGTTCAACAATTTTTCTTATTTCAAAATGAAGAATTAGTTTTCAAAACAGTCCACTATATAATAAAGTTTCAAGGGATCTCGAGATAGCTCTTTTCGAGATACGTGGAAAGAAATTTCAGAATTTCCAAATTTCAAAAGGAGACGAATTTTTTGCCGGATTAAATTCATTTCACCTTATTCAGGTCATTGCTACCTGTAATTTATTACTTTTTTGGAGTCAAAATTTGCATAAATTAAGGCAAGTAAATTTTTGCCCTTTGCATATTAATTACTACACTGTGTTTGAGAATCAATTTAAAATATTTTCAACGATTATCATTTACTAGTTTATTAATATTCAAAGAAGCAAGGTGGCACTATTACTACTCCACTGAGTTTCTGGAAGGGCCTCATTAGAGCCTACAGATAAACCCATTTAGAGGTGCGAATTTAACACTGGCATTTCTACTGCATTCATTATCACTGATAATTTGTGCAAATAATAACGATTATAATGCTGATTAAAATAAGTTATGAATTGGAAACGACGCATTTTGGCATTTTAATCCTAAATGGGATGGGCGATGGACAACCTCAACTACAGTACCAGGATGATGCTGATGCTGTGAGTTTCTATTAATTACTTAATTATTTGTCTGACTATACTGCTTCTGAAACAAAAAAAAAAAAAGATTAAAATCGTTAGAGTAGCACAATCATGTGATTTCTTCGCTCTTCAATTTAAATACTCTTAGCCAAAAAAATGCATGCATAAATCATGAAGCTATATTGAACAACAAGCTAATTTCAATTTAATACAGATTAATTACTGGCTAAATTCATTAACATCCATAATAATGAATAAAAAAGAATTAGCCTCACTTTTTCTCTGTCTTACTTTTCTTTTTTTAATTGTATTTGTTTTTCATTTTTTTCCTTTTTCTTACCTTGTGATGTAAATGCAAAAAATAAAAGCTGTTTACGAGTGGAGAAATATCTTCCCGACCTTACCGCCAAAATATTGTTTACCGGTGAGCATACCGAACATACCGCGGTAATTACCAACTTATAATGATATTTCTATTACATTCTCTGTGCGTCTTGCTTAATTAAGATAAGATCAACGTGAAGAAAAAGGTTGTTTACGATGTGACACATCGAGTAGAGAGAAGGAAGTACCACGATGGAATAATGCTAATACATTTCTTTCGTTTTTTCATAACTTATTCTTAGGATTGATTATTGCAATAAGGGAACTGAAAAAAAATGATTGCAGCAAGGAGAGTGATAAAAAATTAGAAATGCTCAATTATAGTACTTTACAACCTTAATTACCTCTATTTTTATTCAAACAAAAAATATTAGATCTCACAAATGGTATTACAAGAAAGATGATAAATTAGGAATGCTTGAAGTCTAAGTTTTCATTTAAATGCGAAACATTAGATGCTATAAATTCGTGATGACTTATAAAATTTTGCTTCTGTTGGGAAGGTAAAAATTTGAGATAATTTATAAAATTTTTAGTCCATTTTAATTTTTTATAAGCTGAAGCTGAAGCGGAAGGCAAGAAAGAAAACAACTTCTTCTGTCATACCAACTGAAATAACAATAATTGATGATAATTTTAGGATCTCGAGGAAAATTACGAAACATTAAGTGGTCGTATTTCATCAGCATTTGATGACTGGCGAAGACAGCAACGTTTGTTTTCTTTGACACCGCCAAATTTTCGTTCGCGATCCGAACATCGAACTTCACAATCCTCCATCTATCGAAATCGCATCTTGTAAGCCGAAAAATGAGAAGCTGAAAAGTCGAGAAGCGAATAATTATCACAAAATTCGAGTAGAAATAAATTAGTTTGCAGTTACACTGTTCGGTTGTATAGCAATATTCTTTTTAAAACAAAATTTAATGATAAACGGAAAGTTCCTTAATTAGCAATTAACAAGGTAACAAGGCAAATATCATTGGCATCATCCATCGATTTCAGAATCGTCACGAATTAGTGGTGTTAGTCATTGGAATATGATAAAGAAATTAATAATTTAAATCAGAATTAAAAACGAGTTAAATTCTTGATTTTATTTTGTTTCAGTTCTATTACGTAATTGTTTTTTGTTATTTCCTTGCTCTAAAATTGCTTATCAAATATTGGATTTAGAATTGTATCCAGTCGAAACGAATTCTCAATTTTTAATTCGAATTTCTAGTTCAAGTATAAAATTTTTACTTCATTCCTATTAAATAGTGTTAATTTAATTATTTGTCAACATTTTTTTCTCACATCCATAATTCTACAAGGCAGAAAAATCGAAGGAAGTGATTGAGTTGATCTTATCAAATAAATTGCATTATGTTAAGTACCTTAACAGACTTAACACTTTCTGATGCTCAAATAAAAACTAATTAAAACAAGCATTATAAGCTGCATACTTCAGTATTATAAATTCGAGTAAATTTTTGAAATTGAAACGAAACAAATAAATGAATAACTTTTTATTACTTTAACTTTTCAACTTGGATTTCCGCAATGGCATAGATTTCTGTTAGCTTTTCCTTTTCACAACAATAATTGCAACACATTTAATAATTCTGTTGCTTACATATATATCAAAAAGAAAAAAAAATCTTGACCTAGCCGCCAAAAAATTATTTACCGTTGGACACATCACAAATTGGTCAAAGAAAAAAGGAACTAAAGAAATCGAGGGGAAAAGATATATTTGTTAATGATTCAGTTCATTTTATTTATCTTCTAATTAGTTAAATGAGCACAGAAGAAGTGAAGAAGAGATTTATTGTTGAGTAATTTCATCAAACTTCTTCATACGTTGGATGAAAGTACCGTACCATTAAGTTCAACTCATTGAACTAATTTATCACAGTGTTATTCCATTATGGTATTATCGCAGTTTTAGGAGAGAGAAAGTAATACCATGATTTGACAGTAAAAAATAAAAATAAATTTTGGTGTAAATAGTATTTATTCTCGCTATTCTTGCTATTTCATATACAAAAATCGCATTTCCGGTTTGACAAGTCTCCGAAATGGTACAGAATTAAGGTAATTGAAACCAAACTGCAAGTAATTGAACCTGCTAGACATCGAATTGATAATAAAAAACAAAAGTTAGCAAAGTTATGCTCACAGAATGATAAAAATCGGAAGTGATTATGGCACGAATTATAGAAATGATACAAACCAAGAATTGTTTGAAGGATATCTTTTATCATGTTAATCAAGTTTCCTTGTACTTCGAGATTTTTACAAGAGAACATTTCCAATCTTATTCCAAATTTATTTGAATTGAAACGAAATATCTCTTGTAAAATTTATCTATTAATAACAAGAAATACTTTTCTTTTATGAGACAGAAATTAACACCATCAGCTGACTTTCATTCCATTATTTTCTACATAAACGAATAAATAATAAATTGGAATAAAAAATAAGATGAATTAAGATATTAAAATGCATATCGAATCGATAGATCAATGGACTCATTTTCTTTTCCTTTTTTCTTTTAATTTTACCAATTGAATTTTTTATTTCTTCCAATCAGCTGATTTTCATTTCATTATAATCATTGTCTCTCTTCCATAAATGAATAAATAATAAATTCTAATGGTTTAGGTTTCGCTAATTTATTAATTAAATCGCGTTCTTTTATAATTCTTTGAATAGACATGAAAAAAGTGGTGAAAAAAAAACCATCTTTCTACCATATTTTTTTTTCCTAATTCATTCATTCATTCATTCAGAATGCTGTTAAAAAACTTAAGCAATATAGATTTTGTTATCATTTGCAAAAAAAAACTCTCCTTAAATAGCAATGGTAAAAATTTGGATCCTTTTTAGATCCTTTTGAATTAGTTGATGTAAAATTGACTACTTTCACTAATTACTTGTTCAAAAAAACGAATTAATACTTTTTGTTGATTTGCAATGCGGATTGCTTTTCCATTTCTCATATCCTCGATGTGATTTTTCTCATCGGCACATTCCAAAAACCATTTAGCAAAATTTGAAAATGTCAAAAGGAAGCATAATATTATGCTAATAATTATTATAATTATATAGCATAGATGTAGTAATTCCAAGCCATCCTCCATACGTGGCATCTACAACTAACATTTATTTTAATACTCGACTGCAGTTATCAGTTCTTGATTTAATTAAAAAAAAAAAAAAAATGAACATCATATTTATATAATTAATCAGTGCTCTTCAGTTCATCTGAGCACTTCATGTGCCTTTTATAAGCTTTTACAATTAATACTTGTTATTGGCTTTTTTTTTTGTTTCTTTGAAGCACATTTTTTGTGATGGAAGAATAGTTCTTATGTAGCAGAAGGAAAAGCTTAGGCTCCAATAAGAATTACTTAGGAATTTGCATAATGATGTTAATTAGCTACTTGTATTTAAGACCATTAATAGATGGATCATTGGGTATAAGTGCTGAAATGGACTGATAAACATTTGGATTATCACATAACTATTGCGCATACCAGTGCACTGCACTGAATGATTCCTTTTGTAATTTTTCGCTTTTCCGATAGTATTTCTGTACGCTTATCACAATCAGCCCTAAAATTACAAGACTAAAATATTAAAATCTTATTAAAACTAAAAAAAAAATGTACAAACTTGGTAATTTTCTGCTACCCAATATAACTTAGCAGTGATTTATCAAACTTTAGTGATAAAACTGAAATATGCTGAACTAGTTTGTTGTCGCTAGTTTATTATCAATTTCGTTAATCAAATAGACAATAATTTTTTACAATTTTCGACTGATAAATTCACTCACAGATCTCTTTTTGGTTTCAGCATAATTAAAACTTCTGCACTTTTAAATCTCAATTCAATAAAATAGCGTTTTACTTGATGCTCATTTACATAATCTACTTTAATTCTTAAAAAGTACGAAATAAGATCAAATACCATTCTTTAATGTAATACTTGAGGCTTGTATGGATGGAATTTGTTGAAAAAACGTAAGGTATAATTAAATGTGTTGAAAACTGTTGCCAGAATGTTGCATTACGATTTACTACGCAACAATGGTATTTGTTCTTAAAAAAAAAGATATTTTATCAAAAAATACCATTAATTTCGTTACTTATCATATTTCATTTATAGTTTGGTTTAATTTTGTTTCTGCTGAACTCGGAATACTTTATTAGTTTTTATAAATTGATAAGCTTTTCTTAAATTGCATTTTATTTGATCATATTTGTCCAAAATTATCCGGTGAACTTTTCATGCCAATCATTTTTCAAAATTGGATTAATTAGCTTAAGTGCATTTTCAACAAAGTTCATATAGCTGCAATAAAGAAAGTAAGAAAAAAAAAAAAAATGAATGATCAAGACAGAAATAATCATGAACTGACATTGCCTTTTTACCATTATTGGAAATACTTTTCTTAATATTAGCAAAGCAAACCCTGTCCATGGCAAATCTATCAATTTGTTGATAATTTAAATACTTCAAGAGAAATTTGGTAGAGATTTTTGTTGAAAAATCATGAAAGATTAATTTTTTAAATAACGAAATTTTCGCCTACCTCAAATAATGGAATAATTTTTTCTGTGCTATGCGAAATTTTTTCAATTTCATATGATGCCGCTACAAACCAGGCTATTAGGAAATCATCCTGCATTATGAATTTGTTCGATGCGAACTAAAATGAAATTATTCATTAAATGTCCATTTTATTGTTATTGTTTTATTGTAAGATCGGGTAAATAAGAAAATGTGCTGCAAATATTAATTGACTTACAATTTGAATTCGAAATTGACTATGAAGCAAGGAAGGAGTAGAAAATACTGTTGTTGTAATTAGCATTATTAAGTGCAACAAGCATACACTGTATCGTTTGAATCTAAAATATTTAATTTTCGAGTAGTCTCGAAATTCTTGCATCAAACGCCAAATAATATGTAACAATAATAATAATAATTAAATTGCAGTCATATGTAATTTTTATATAGCTAAAATTTGGAAATCGAAACTACAAAACTTGCATACGAATAAAAAGAAAATTTCATTTTCCAATTATGAAATTACAGGTGCATTTTTTAAAATGGTATTTTACAGTTTTTATTTTAAGATGCCTTAGTTCCAACCTGCTTTCCGGTCCGGTTAAAATCATGATTGCTGCGATAGCGAGCATGATTACAAAAACGGAAATCGGAATAGTTCCTTTTATGAGATATCGGTACTGTCTATAGAAATGCTCATCAATTGAGCGCACTAATCGCTTTGCCGCGATCTAATCATAAGATTATATCATAAGTTATGCAACTCAAATTATGCAGCACACGTGACCTCTGCATACGTAGAAAGTACGCTTGGTTACGCAGTATGGTACACACAGTACGGTGAGTGCATTTAACTTATTTTGATGAAAAAAGAAATGAAAGGAAAAACACAATGAAAAGGATTTGGTAGCACTTTTGATATTATCACCCTCAATTGACAGTGATCGAAATTGAACAACTAAGCTGATAATTATGCACTGTTAATATTTCTTAATGCTCTGGCATTCAAAGGTAAATGAAAACTGAGGTACTGGAATTTAATAGTAATGAAGAAGCGAATAACTGAAATATTAATACCGGAAAAAAAGAAAGATTAATAATTATTTTGAGCAAGAAAGTAATTACAAACCGAATTTTGTTTTGTCAAGAAATAATTGCGCTGCGCAATGAGAACATTAATTGGTGCATCAGGTGAGATAGTCACAATACGGAGGATTAATGCAAGAAGTAGAAACGCAACTAACAGTAGCGATGATTCTAACGTGATTAGGACGTACGTGTAAGGCCGACTGTGTATTCCGCGTTGCTGAAATATTACAGATTTTTGCATTTTAGGCTTAAATTTGATTTAAATGCATTATCATTTCGTTTTGCGCAAAATGCCAAATAAAGCAAAGGGAATAAAGTAAATTGGTGCCGTTTAAATAGCAAATCAAGTTACAAAATCTCATTTTATTTTTTATATTTTAGAAATCTTACTGAAATTAAAATATGACTAGAACTAAAACTGTGACACTGAAATTAAAGTGCAGGAAAGAAACAGTTATGAAGTTCAGTGCTTTAGCAATTAAAAAAGAAATGATGTTTAGGAGACAGTAGTAGTTGGATGGATGAATTACTGTATGGCCAACTCGGTACCAATAGCGAAGTTCCACATCCAGAAATGGCACTGATAATATATTTTTCTGTTTTTCACGGATAATTCTTTGCTGTCCTCTGTTGATATACGGTGGCAGAATAATTTGCTGCAAGCACTGAGGCTTCTCCATCAAACATCCGACCGCTCAATTAATTATTCAACATTAAAAATTTGGCTGATTTCGCTAATTCAACCACTTTTATAAGAAATTGCTGTACTACAGTTTGATGATTCCTTAATTAATCAATCATTATTTGTTGTCCTTTGCTTGAGAATATCATATTATTCATAAAAGATTAGCATTTGAGAAATTGCTTGTTTATCATTGGCTTCGCAATTTGCAACACAAAAGTTACCGCTTGTTTGCTAATTATATAAACCAATGATAAGATCATTAATGCAATGTTTTTTTTTTTTGTTCCTTTTAAGATTTTCCTGTCATTTAAATTATGCATTTCATTCCTTTGATCAAGAAACATTCTTCGTTTTGTTTGTATACTTAAATTAGAAATTTTGAAATGAAATTTTTGATTGGCGGGTGAAAGAAACATAAAAGAAAGCAGTATATGATGTGTGATTCCTTTTTCTTTTGCTTTCAATTTCAATGTAAATTCCAGCTAATTAGTAAGGATAACTTTATTCAGTAAACAAGTATAGTAATTATAGGAACGTACACAACTACATAAATATACTTTCATACAATGTTGTAAGCTCGAAATTGTTAGGATTGACTTTGGCAGAGTTAAAGTGTATTCTAAACTTAGCATTTCGGTCTTCTCTATTTGTCAGCTCCATATTTATCATTTTTCATGGGGGAAGCAGAGGAATATGGGAAGTTGCAGTTAAATTATTCCACTGATAAGGTGGACTAATCAATTAAAACGACTGCTATCGTAGGCCTCATTTGGAGAGGCTAAAGTTCAGCGCATCCGGAGAAGTGAAGAGTTTCTACTGATAGCTGGAAATATATTACACTGATTAGATTAATTCTAACCTACTGATAATGAAGTTATGAAAAATAGAAAGCCTAAAACAGAGCAAACTTGAAAACATTCTATTTGCCATGCGATCTATGTAACAATTAAAATTATGAAATTGTTTCCAAAACATTTAATAATGAATGCGTTGCAACAGGACACCCAATACAACAAATTATATAAGCGATATTATCATTATTCAAAAGAATAAAAGAATCATTTGAAAAAATGTATTTAATAAGAAAAAAAAGAATTCAAAATTGAGAAAATTTAAGTAAGCTGATAAATTAATAACGATTGAAAAAAGAGAATGGTCATAATTTGGAAGTTTTTACGATTCGGAACAATTTTCAAAGTATTTTAGGAAGTGAAGATTTAACACTTCCGATTTTTAACCATTACCTTATTCATTCTGATTAAAAATATTTTACAAAAATTATGACAAATCTTTACCAAACAGAAAAAGTAATTTGAAAAAAAGGCATTAATATGGCAATGTCTGGTTTGTTAAAAAAAAAAAAAAAAAAAAAAAAAAAGAGTAAAATAAGTTACTATTGGAATGCACAGAATTTCATCAACTTGACAGGAAGGGATGATTATGAAATTAGGATTTCTAGAAAGGAAAAATGTGCCGATTAGGAATTCACAGTAGAAAACAGCGAAGGAAGTAAAAAAAAAAAAGGAAAAATAAATATTCTAATGAAAATAATTAAAATTTTAGCACAAAACATTTTTTCTGCGACCACATTTTGCGATAGAACGAAAGAATAAGTGATTAGCACATTTCCTGATTTATTTAGAATCGCCTTTGAAATAACTAAACTTGAACAATTTTTACTTGCAATTTTTTTATTTATCAAATGCTCAATTTATTATTGATAAATTGTAACTTCATTCTGGAAGAAAAAAATTAAGCAAATTTACTAAAACATTTTCAGATTTAAATTTAATTTTTTAATTTTTTTTTTAATGGAATTTCATTTTTCATGGAAAAAAAATAGCGCAAGAATAGAACGATTTTTCTCAAGTGTTTTTGCCTAACTCAAAGTCCCTTAATAAGATATTTATAGTCAATTTAGATTGATATCGCTGCTTGTCATCTAATTTTTTTCATTAGTGATTAAGAATAAAATGACCTATGCTTAATTTTACTGCAGATATAAAAGAAAAATCATATACACACAGTAAATGCACGAAAAACACTTGT
Organism: Setaria digitata; assembly: GCA_003640385.1. Taxonomy (NCBI): domain Eukaryota; kingdom Metazoa; phylum Nematoda; class Chromadorea; order Rhabditida; family Setariidae; genus Setaria; species Setaria digitata. The sequence continues at coordinate 13,425 of RCAB01000537.1, read as the reverse complement.
TTGGTATGCATTTTGAAAAATTAAAAATGGGAATATGGAAATTTTAAGTGGACTCCAAAAAATTGGTGATTTTCACCAGCCACTTCAACTTATAAAATTTCATTTTTAAACTGTAAGACTCCATTTTTGAATGATCATACTCATATCATTTCTTTGATAAAAGGAATTTCATCTCATAGATGTCATCTGCAAAACGCCAAAAAACTTCTCTATTTTTTATATCTTAAATTTATTGGCGACTTAAATGAAACTTTTCCTATATTCCGAGATCTTTACAGCGACAAAAATTAATTATCGAAATGTTTCCAACATAATTTTTCAAATATTTCATCATTCATACAAACAAGAATAATTTCATAGGCAAGAATGGGTTGGAAAAAGAAAATAGACTCATTTTTTCTATTGTTTGAAATTTTAGTAAGGTCGATAATATCCTGGTGGACCTAGTCTAATCTCACCATAGAAATTGTTAGCATCCTGAGCATGAGACATATAAGATGGTCCACTGAAAGATCGCCGAGAAACTGGATGTCGAACAGAAGGTGATGACAATTCCTCGTGCTGCTGTGCTCCAGGCTTCGAGGCAACCTGGATTTATTCTCAAATAAGACGCAAAATATAAGAATTGGACATTCAGGTTTTTAGAAGCGATGAAACTTAAATTAATATTGTTAATCAGATTTGGGGAAATTTTCGCAGTTAATTATGAATGGAAACTGCTTAAAATTGAATGTCTACCTTGGAGAACCACTCCTGATAGGTTGTTTCACCGACACCTTTCGGGACTTCCTCCAGGGTATTTGGTGAACTTTTGCTGGTACCATTCTGAGAAGCTGTTGTTGCTTGTGAAAACTGCCTACTGTGTGTTGCCTGATAAGCTGCATTCTCGAAACCTCCTTTTTTGCTATTTATCGGTGAAACAGCAACTAAATATATCGCAAATTAATTATTTAGCTTTCTTCCTCCACTAGAACTTCATTTTCTAATTACTCAGTTTACAACAGTTGGAGAGTTCAAAAACTATCGACAAAATATTAAATAAATTGTTAAAACATACGATTATTACTGCAACCATATCCGTTCATTGGATAATGTACATTGTAGTTGTTCTAAAAAATGTATTAATGATATTACATTTGAAACTGATTTATCAAAGCTTGTTGACCTAACTGATTAGGTCGAATGACAATTACAGATAAAAGTTTCACTTTTCTGATTAAAAACTATTAATGTTTGATATTTTCTAGAATAGAAATATATCTCACAAGTTAAATATAATAAGAAGAGATACTCTTACGCAATGATCCGATCGCACTTTACGAGAACGACTAACGATGCAACAAACAAGAAATGTCGCAGTGAGGAAGAGTGACACCCCAATACTTAAAATAATCCAATTTCGAATTCTGTCAAATTTCATTGATGATTCTGAAAATTGCGTATGACAAACACTGCATGTGATATGTGGATAATTACAAGATGATATCGTTTAGTGATGAAGTAAAATGATGAACTGAAAGTAGGATAACTGACCTTTCTCTCCTTTTCTCAAAATTACTGATGCTGCTTCCAAATGTAATAGTTCCGAAGATTGAGGTTCAACTTGCTGAAATGTCAATTCTTATTTAAAAGACAAAAAAAAAAAGGAAGAAATAAAATAATGAATTTCACACCTTTTTCTAGAAAATTGTAAAGTTAAATAAACGAATTGTAATTTTTTCTTATAGTTTTAAGATATATCTATTTCCCTTTAAATTCCGTAAATAACAATGATAATATATTAAAAGATAATGAGTAAAATATTTGATAAAGTGAACCTTATTGAAATATTCCTTCACTTCACGTACAGTTGGTAGAGGCTCATCTTCCGAGAAAAGTGTCGCAAAAGCTAATATGCTACCTTTTCTAAAATTTCATCACTGACGTCTGTTTCTGACAAATTCATCACAAAAGATGATTCAAGAATGATTCACAATAAATGGTGAATCAGAATAAATGGAAAATTTAGAGCAGAAAAGGAAAAAAAGCACTTGAATTCATTATTTTAATTGACATATAATCAATTCAATATCTTACAATGACCATTCAGTTATTTCATTGAATTTTAGAAATATTTTACTTATGTTTCCAACACCTTTTTTTCAGCGAGTGGTGTTAATTTCTGGTCGATTTTAAAATGCCTTCTAATATTTAAAATTATGCCCTTCAATCAGCAGAAGTCTGTTGAAAAAAATGCCAGGAAAAAATTAGCTTTTATTTATTTGTTTTTACTCCACAAATTAATTATTTACCTGAATTTCTTGATTTCAATCACTCTCATCTGAGGATATTTGGCTTTTACTATGCCATTAATCTGCAATTTTAACTTCAAAATTTCCATCCTAGAAGAAAATTTAAAAAAAAGAAAAAACAAAAACTTAAAAACAATGCCATCTTCAAATTTCTGATCATATTTCCAGAAAAAAAAAAGAAAAAAATTCGGTAAACTAACTCGATTAATCACTTCGTCAGCTAGTTGATGAAATTCTTGAGTATTTCGATTTGCAAAATATGGATTCCATTCTCGATTTAAAATACGGAATACCACATCAAAAGTAACCTAAAAATGCTCAAAAGTTTAAAACAAACAAATTTTCTCCTTTTTTTTGAGGTTGGTATATTTTTTATTCGCAAAACCAATAATTTTTATATTATATAATTTATATTACACAATTTTTATATTTTATATAATAATAATATTTCATCATTGCAAATCTAATTGAGAATAATTCCATTGAAATGCTTTGCTACCCTCTAATTCGCATATAAAATTTTTCTTNATTTTTATATTTTATATAATAATAATATTTCATCATTGCAAATCTAATTGAGAAAATTCCATTGAAATGCTTTGCTACCCTCTAATTCGCATATAAAATTTTTCTCACGACTGCAATTGAAATATAATACAGATATGAACTAATTCTTACTAATTCCTAAATTTTTCACTAAAAACTTCTCTTAATGAATTAAAGGTAATGTTTCAATGAGAGAGAGAAGAAAAAAAATATTTTATCACTTTATTAAGCATATTGTGACTTCTAGCATGATAAAATGAATGAATTTCAAAGAATTTACACTTTCGGCAGTGATTGATTCTTCAGGCAAGATGGATGCCTTAAGAAGCGGCTCATTTTGTGGCATTTTTTTGGCAGCCAAATTAACAGAACATAACACTGGGCAAATTTTTTTTCCGGACGGAATTGGGGTTTCCGTATGTTTATGAATTTCTTTCGTCCCTGAAATTCAGCCAGAAATTTAAATATTAATGGTAACATTGACAATAATTTATGTGTATTATGTTCTGTTTCAAAAGTTAACGAGTTGATGACATATTCCAGGTTAAAACAAAACGAAATGAAGAACAAAAAAGAAAGGAAAAATGAATAAAAATAGAAAGATAGGAAACAAATTAATAACTCACCTATATCTAATTTGCCACCAGTGACTGGATAAAGGAAGTAAACACACTGATCAATAGAAATATCATTTTCATCATTGGAAACCAGATAACGCGAGAAGTTAGCATATATACGACCTTGATCATATGAAGTTCGCACATCGAATAAGTTCTGCTCAGCATCCGTTTTCGGTCTACTATAGCCTGGTGAAAACATATCCGAAACTTTCACCGTTCCGTCCTATAGTTAATTATTTCGTATGAATTTCACAATCTCTTCTGAATCAGTCACATTTTGCTCTAGTTTTTGGCCGTTTTTTGAAGAAAAAAATTTGCTCTAATTATGTGAAGAGTGTCGAATAAATAGAAATTATTTTGAAAAACAATGCATTGGAGATGATTTATAAATTTTGGATGATCTTTATAAAGTATCAATCGCTACTTCAAATATCAAATTTCAAACCTTGTAAGGAGCAATTTAGAAAAGTATACTATGGATATGGAAAAATAACCTCAGAACTTGCCGTTAAAGACTAAAGGGAAACCTCATTACTTGCTTTGTTTTAATTCATTTCAAACTTACATCCATCACGCTAGCGATGATCACGTCCGATTGAGCCATTGATCCATCAAGCGAAAAACCTATGCCAGTCCAGTGATAAGTTGGAATTATTGCGGATAACGAAAACGAAATTTTCTTTCCGTCAGTTAACCAGTTTGCCGTGTAAATGCATTTTTCATGTGTGCAATTAATTGGATATGCATAATTACCGAAACATTCGTTTCTATGAATTGGCTTCTGGAACTGCTTCGGTTCTTTTTCACTGTCTGTAAATTTTCCGCATCATTTCAAATTTATCATTTCGAGTCAGGTGTCATTACAATGTTACTGCCGAAGGCTATTCTATCAACTCAATGTTGGCTATCAACCACCGCTAATACATATCATGTCACCGATAGTGGCAACAGAAAGGTTACTAATTCGATAAAATTCCAATCATTTAAATACAAACCAAAGAAATTGATAATGAATTGCCCGCGATCAGTGTTCCTATTGGTCGCTTCTTCCAGATCACTCTTTAATTTAATTATAACAATCTAATTGTGTGATTGTAATTTAGTTAAAGAAGTTTTAATTGCAATTATAGAATAAATAGGAAAAGTATGAAAATCAAATAAAAATTAGAATTCATGCAAAATATCACCTGCAGCATAAATTCAGCAATTGCTGGAGTGAATTTCGAATTTTGAACACCTTTCGCCCAAATTACTATGGTCTCTTCTGGTGATAGCGTTCGATCAGTTTTATCAGATGCTTAAAAGGCGAGATGGACATGACGGAACATCTTAGTTGTACCATTATTTGTTATATGCTTTTCATTTTTTTTTTTGGCTAGAACATCTCGAAGTGAATGAGGATTCCAGTCCAGAACCTGCTCTTACCTTGCAAAGGTTTCCGGAAAATAACTGTTGTGATGCCATCCTGTTGATAGGCAGCTGCGGAAGTTAATGAATCTTGTCCACCAAAAAACTCATCCGGTTTAGGCGTAATTTGTGAGAAAGAATAGTAATCACGTATTTGTGACACGCCATCGATAACCGACCCTATCACTATATCAAGACAATCCACTGATTCTTCTCCTACAAATTCATTCATTTGGAAATTTAATTCTGGAAATCATTACCTGTATTTTTACTTGATTTGAGTTATGAAAGAGTACATGTAAGTAAGGTATACCATCTTCATCTTTCCCTTCCTCTGATTCTTGTACAATTGATTCTGGTTTGTGTCTAGTTGATACGGATACAGGCAATGGCTCTGGCTCTGGTTCTGGCTCTGATTCTGGTCCAGGTTCCTGCATGAGGGTATCAGAGTCAGTGGAAAAAAGAGCTGATGGTTCTGGCTTTGATTCCAATTTCGCTTCTACAGGAATCGATCCGTTTGCTGGAATAAATGATAGAATTAGTTAAGGAGTATTGGCTAGTGAAATTAGTGAAGGAAGATTACTTTTTTCAACTGTCGATTGCTCGATGAAGTTTGGAATCGTTGTAGTAATATCAGCCATATTAGGAAGCTGTTTGATTTTAAGTGATAAATGAGGTGATATTTTACCATCTTCAAACTCTGACATCTCCTCAGTGATAAAACCTTGTCCTGTGTCTGAAAATTAAACAATTTTTACAAGGTGCTCATGATGTATGAATTTCCAAACAATCACTTTCCACAATTTTCACTTTTCCCTTGAACTATTTCAGACTATTGCATTCAACTTGAATTGATGTAAATTGTGTAAATGTTATAAATAAATCCATTAGACTGTCTTCACTTTGGATTCATTTATTTTCCCATTACTGAAAATTTACTTTTAATTGAATTTTTTGATAGAGGAGCAATAATGCATGCCTTTTTCAATCCCTGCAAATGGATCAATTTGAACTTCGAAAGGATCTTGCAATTGTCTCTTTCGACGGAACTGCACATCCATTTGATTCGCTTGACGACGATTGCGAACAGCTGGCGGTCCGTCACTGGAAGCGATCGACACACCATTCTGTGAAAATTTCGTTCATTTCGTTCAAATTTTATTGAAATCATCCCGATAAAACTCGAATAAACGCAAAGTTAATCGTCTTACTGACAATTTAAGCATTAAAGATAAAGTTTCCTGTTTTTATTCGATTTAGTCATTATTCACCTTCCCCATTCATCTCGTAGATTACGGTCGGGATTAAATTGGAAATTCAAAAATCCAGAATAAAAAGATGTCACTAAAGTTTAATAAAGTATGATGATAAAATATAGTAGCAAAAATGTTTGTTACCTGGTCACAAATACAAATTTTTGTGCGAGAAACTTTGGGTTGATAGAGGTCGTGATAACCGATTGGAGTTTTGGAATTCTGGAAATCTTGACTTTTTCGTGCTAAAACTCGACCACCTCCAACCGGGAATAAGAAATAATAGCAAACATTGAGAGGGAAATCGGTAATCGTATCAGCTGGTAATACCTTTCGGCGAAATGTTATCGTCTGAAAATAATAAATGATTTTTTTTCCCTTTCCATATATTTCTTTTATTTGTCTTTTCAGATATTTGTTACTTTTTATCGTGTCTACTGCAAATAATGAGCGACAAATAAACAAATCAAATAAAATGAACATAATGAAGAAATAAAAACCTGAATATCATCCTCTGCTTTGCCACTAATTTCATAAATATCTTGACGATCAGCCGGATCAATAGCTGGAAGTTGACGACCGTATGCAAACCGATCCGTGACATAAGCTTTTCCTTCAAAAACCCAACCAGTATAAATATCTGAGCTTGCCATTTGGCCATCTCGAGAGAAGCCAATTCCAGTCCAACGACCTAATTCTTTCGATGAAATTTCAAATTTTACATCTTTCCGGGCCATACTATATTCCCATTTAGCTACATAATCACATGCAGTACCACTGCAACCGGCTGGATAACGATATTCGGTTTCACAGGAACTTGTGGCTGAAATTTGTCCTTCCATCATCCATCACATAGAATTCATGAAATTTCAATCCTGATTACTCCATTATTTTAACATAAATTGAACTTGCCAATACATTTTAATCTCGAATTGATTGCTTCACATTTTTCACAAGTAGTTCTTTTACTATTTTACTATAAAAATTGGCGGAAAAAAACCATTAACATTTGGAAACATGCAATCCAGCATAATTAAATGGAACATAAATTGAAAGTTAGCTAAAGATTCATATTATCATTAATTTCAAATAACAAATCTTAAATGAGGAAAATTTACCTTGAAGATTTTGCGGAGCAGTACAACTCTGAATGCAAATTTTATTTTCCGATACATGCGGTATACTAATATGTTTCGATAATTGACCATTCTAAAAAAATTAAAATAGCGAATCTTGCTATTTTGGAAATCGATACTCAAATAATCGATGATAGAAAGTCGATTTTACATTATTTGATTGATGATAAAATGGTAGGCTAATAATGCATTGCCATTGATCAAAAAAAAAAAAAAAGAAATAAATTCGATTGCAATTTTCGGAACGATTGACTGTGGCAATTTGCAATTCAAATATGCTTGGTATTTTGCATTTCTTCTTTCATAGAGAAATTCGTGTGATAAAAGGGCAGAAATAAACATATTACAAGTATTATATTTGATATGATTTTCAAATTTCGATATCGCATTCAGTGAAACGAATTTGTAACTTCCTTTTTAAACTTGAATCTAACAGCTTTACTTTCGCAATGAAAGAAGTGTTGGAATTTATAAATTTTAGAGTTATGTAACTAATGGGAACATAAAGTAGAATGAATACAAACCGGTTCTAAGCGACCACCAGAAACCGGAAATAAAAATTTGTAACAGTTAGTTTCCGAGAAATGGTGATCTGCTTTTCGATCACCTGTATCGCGTTTTCGAGTGAACTGTACTCTTAGTACGCCGTTCACGTGTGTTCCGATTACGGTTGGTGTATAAACATCTTGCTTACTATCTTCACGTGGTACTCCATATTCCGTACTGTACATATCGTGTAACGACAATTCACCGTTTCGACTTTTCACGATAATAATATCAGCTTCCACCTGAATATTTGTTAATCATAATTTTTATTTTAAAAAAAAGAAAAGTTGAGTCTTTTTTTTTTTGATTCAGAACTAAAACTCCTGACATTTTAGAAAATTTTACAACACTAGCTTCATTTTATTGAAATTTATTATAATATTGATAAATGAAGATAAGCAAGAAGTTACCAGAAAAAAAAAACAAAATCTACCATTGTGCCGGTAGGTGAGAAACCAACGCCCGTCCACCAATTTGAGGGTGCACGTGTTTCGATGGAAAATTCGATCTCATCAGTATCATCCAGATAATTCCATGAAATGCGATAATCACAGTCACGACATCCCGGTGGCCAACGCCAATCACCATAACAAACATCACCAACAACTCCCGAACCATCCCCACCTGGCAAGCAAATTTTGAAAACAATGAGCTCCAAAACATTTTTAGTTGGAAAAAAAAAAAAGTGAAAATTTCCTTTTGATCTTAAATATGGGCAAAAATCATTGATTTCACTTATAATTCATCCTATTTCCTATTCCTCGAACTATTGGATTTTCCATGGGATTAATCAATCAAATGGGACAGAAAAGAGAAAAAGAGAATGGAAAGGACAGAATTTTGTTTGTTGTTTTTTTTTTCCTTCTTAATTAGAAAGTAGAAAATTATATTGATGATATGGAGTATTCTCATCTGATAAAGAAGCAGAATCCTAATCCCAAAATTGAAGCATACCGGATTCTGATAGCGTCGCAAATCTGCCACTGGATGCATTCTGTGAAACGATGCGAGCGTCAGCTACAAATGATTCTGTATCCGTTAAATTTAATTCACGTATTGCGTTTTCCTTATGATTTGATGATTTCAGAAACGAATTCACCGCTTCCGTTTCATTTGAATATTCCGCACCGGTGTTCCCTGATATTTTCGATGATTGCACCACCGGCGTTGGATTATTCTGTCGCTGATGTGAAGCACGACGAGCTAAAAAGAAAAATTCAAATATTTAAATACCAAGTATCGAACATTGCTAGGTATTTTAAAAAAGCAGGGGTTATGTTGGAAAATCGCCTTGAAGTCTTCCTAAATTCATTTCATAATTTAATTCTCTCTCTGAATTCGATATGAAGAAGATTCCGCAATTCACAACTTTAAGTCCCAATATTTCTACGTAATTTTGGAAGCAAAATTTTAAAACTCAATAAATGATTACGTTCACGTGGGCAATCAGCCCAATAAACACATCGATCATCTATTCGAGCATATCCATGAATGCATGCACATGAAGGTCGATAACACTGAGTACACTTTTCTCGAGAATACACCTATAATTAATTAATCAGCATTGTATGGTTGTTTTGTTTGAATTATGGTTTGAAAAAATCAGCTTATTTCGAGATCTGATAATGAAAAGTTATCAGCTGAAAACAGCAAATTTCAAATCACTGTTCATTTTCTCTTTTCTTTCTTTTCATTCAAATTTCGATTTTAACATAAGAAGTAGCAGCTGAAATGATATTAAAGCTTGTCTTGAAAGCAGAATTGGCTGAAGCATCATTAGGCTTCGCTAAGGAGCATTCTAAGCCCAAAACTTACAATGCTACAGCTTGTTTCACATGCTCGACCACATTCGTTAATTGTTTCGTTGATGCCACAAGTCAAACTGTCAGTAGGTGCTCTAATCTCTGTAGTTGTCGTTATAGGCGTTGTTACTGAGTGATCACTGATATCAGCATTTTTTTCAGAAGTGATAGTTTCCGGCTGAACTGAAGCTGACAACGCAGATATTCCACTAATAGCTGCCTTCATCATTGTTGATGCTGAGAAATCCGATGCAAATCGCTGCTCAAGATCTAAAATTAAGCTTTCTTTTTGACCTACTTTTAATACAAATACTTTTAAATTTCAGCTAAAATTTTAATTTAGCAATTTGAAAGTTGGAATTCAATATTAATTAATACATCTTTCCTAAATTCATAATGGAAATTACTAAACACTATATCCATGGAACACTTACAACTATCGTTACAGACGAGTGATAATGAATGATAATACTTACTTGGACAATCACCCCAAAAGATGCAGCTCTCTTTATATCTAACATAATTATCAGCACATGTGCAAGCCGATTCTTCACAACTTGCCGGACATGGTGATGTATCGTACATATTTTCACAGGTTGGCTCACAAGCAACGCCACATTTTGCCCAAGTTGAATTAACTGGACATTCCATTTCTACCTGCATGAAATATCTAATATTAAATCTCGAAAAATTCTTTCTCTTTCCAAAGTATCAAGGAATAAAAGTGAATGAAAATTGAGGAGAATGAAAATAAATTAGTATTTTAGCAAAGAAAATAGAAATTGTCTAAACAAGTATCACTTTTGCTTACCTCATCAGAACAAAAGTGAAATGGTACGCATGTGTTATTGTCATTTGCTGATCGAACAAATCCTTCCTTGCAAATGCATTTCGGTTTACCACAGGTACGTGGGCAGTTCGGAATTGTTTCCGGAAATTTTGTCCAGTCGCATGATGCTTCACATTGGCGAGTGAATTCTGGACAATGTGAGAATTCTTCATTTTCGTTGCAAATTTCTGCAATTATTGGTGTTAAATATGACATCAGGAATCATGATATACTTTACTGTTGAGGATATTCTATTGAATTTTGATATATACGAATGTTACGATATCATGATTCTTTCTGCTCCGATATGACGGATGCTAATTACGATCTGAATCACAATATTGAAAATAAGTTTTGCAAAGTGAAATTTCGGAAGAACAATGAAAAATGTCGTAGAAGCCATTTATTATAACATAATATTTCGAAATTTTTTATTATTTAAATCTCATTTAAAATTCGCCACTGGGATGATTTGCTGGAATTCAAAATCATACTTTCTTTTTCAACATTTTGAGTCTCTGAATGTCGACTGTCGGTGGTAGATTCTGAAGGGAGAAGTTCAGTTGTAACAGTTTCGATCTGTCCATCGATTAGAGCCTCAGATGTTTGCCATGATGAAGTGGTCATCAAATTTTCAGACTCCTCTGCAATTGTAGAATCCTGTTGTGATTGGCAGTAGCCATCAGATTTCTTCGGTTTCCAACCGATACCAATCCAGGAATCAGTTTTGAATTTCAATACGAATTCAATTTCATTCTAAAAGAAATAGGAAAATATGAAACAAATTAAGTTATTGGTGAAGAGGAAATTCCCTTGCGTTTTCTAAAATTAATAAGCAGTGATTGAGTAATTAGCTTTATAATATAATACCTAAAACTTGTTAAAAACCAATCAAAGTAGTAATTTCCAATTGTCTAAATTTACTTTTGCTAAAAAATATCCGGACATTTCATTTTATACCATTAAAATATCAGTTTCATGTTATCCTGCAGTAGCTACTGAGCAATAATCAAAAATCATCGTTTAACCCTATTCAGAATCCATTAATAATACTTAATTTTTTTTTTTTTTTTTTTGGATTAGCTTTATTTCTGATTGTTTTTATTCATCTCTGTGAACAGAATCAAAAAAAAAAACGAAAACTTTTAGAATTTCGAAAATTATTAAATTTCGGAATCAGTACAATAGAATTTCTTTAGTCATACCACTGCAGATAATTTAGTCAGAAGTTTTTTAAACTTATATTATTCTTAAATGTCTTCCCAAGAAATTAAAGCTTTAACTTATAGTCTTAGCATTTCACATCGAATAGTGCAACGAATTAAATTCGGCACGGTTTTTTGTTTGTTATTGAAATTTTAATGCATTTTAATGCATTGAAATTTTTTTTTGAGTAAAGTTCCTATGCAAATTACATGATCGATTGATGAATAAATTTCTTTAATTAATTGATTTCAGAGCAAATAATTCCGATGAAATGAGTTGATATAAAATGAATTTTATATAGTAAATATAATGCTATCATGGATTAATCGGTGGCTTTATTTTTCCTTTCTTTTCTTTTTTTTTATTTTTCTTTAAAACAAATTAATTTCAGGTGATGATTGTACTACTGACAGGAGATGACAGACACATGTATATAGTTTTCTCAAGAGTCGAGAACGGGACAAAAGTAAAGGAGGAGGAAGTCGGCATGCTACCATTTAGATTCGGTATATCGGTCAAGGTTTCTGATTCAGTCCTTCACACATACGATTGCAAATGACAAGCTTTCCGACAGTACATTCTCGTACAAATCTGATCAACGGACAAATACACAATCTCTCGATACCATTTCAGTTAATTATTTCTTAAATTGAAATCATCAAACAAATTTACTGATCAGAACTAAATGAAATAAAAGAGAAAAAATGTGTTGAAACTTGTGGAAAAATTAATGCTGCAAAAAAGAAATGAAGCGAAAGTAGGTGAGATAGAAAGGAATTAATTCCTGGCATTCGGAAATAAAATAAGCATGGCAATGATCAATTAACATTAAGAATTCCAAATTATTCATGTATTTTGTAATTTAATGTGCAATTAATCGGATTTAATTGAAACTTGAGTGTATTTAAATTATATAAAGTCTATCTCACAACAAAATTTGGGCTTGATTTCAAAAGTGTACAAAATATTATCAAAGAAAAAGATCATGACAAATAAATGCAAAAAAAAGGGATGAAAATAAATTTTAACTTCATAGAATATTTAAATAACTTTCGAAAATTAAAAAAAGAAAGATTTTTTCTCAAAAAAAAGAAGGGAAAAATGTGATTTATCAAATTCCTTCAATCTTCAGATAATTAATCTTTCTTTTAAATAAAATTAACAACAAAGCAGTAAACGGCGATTTTTCGTGTTTTTTTTTAGACAATGTTTCTTTATCCTTCATCAATGTATAAAGTTGACAAAAAAGTTTCCTTCCTCTTGCTATAAATTTGAGAAATTATTGGAAAGAAAAATTCAGCAATTTTTGTTCGAAATTTGAATGGTAGAATTTCTTGAATTTTCTTTTCTGGCATATGAACCTTTGTATAGCAAAAAAAAAAAATTCACGATTTACTTCAACAATGAAATTTTATAGTTTCAATTCAAAATAAATTTTCAAATGACATATTTTTCTTTTCTGTTTTTTTTTTGGTTATAATCTCTTCTTTCAGTAATTTCTTTCTTCTTTCGTTATTGAAATTATAAGTGGGAGACGGTTCGAAAATAGGACATTTTTACGATTAATGCTTCAAAATAAAATATAAATAAATAAGCAAACAAACATACAGGCAAATAAATAAATAGATAAATGGATAAACAAGTGAATAAATAAACAAGTGAATAAATAAACAAGTAAATAAATAAACAAGTAAATAAATAAACAAGTAAATAAATAAACAAGTAAAAAATAAATAAATAAAAAAATAAATAAGTAAAAAAATAAATAAGTAAAAAAATAAATAAGTAA
>RCAB01000536.1:0-40548 GCA_003640385.1 Setaria digitata | reverse complement strand
GTCAACTTGAAAGTTGGGAAGCTATTTCATTGCTATTAAGAACATTCGACCTAGGTTGATGTTATGAAAATGATACGAATGATACATAAAGTCACTCAGAGGTATGTTATTAAATCTATGAGAGTTCTAATTTAATGGAAGCAGAAAAGGTCGTTCTGTAGCTAATCTGTAATCCTGTAAGAGGATCTGTAAATGGATATATGAGGTCGAAAAACGAATGCGAATATGGTGCTCTTAATTACATAATAAAGAATTCGAAATTTACGCCAATGAATCATTTCATCATTATAACGAAGTCAGATTATACGGAGTTGGGGATTCGAAAATTTGAAAGTGATACTCAAAGAACAACTACATTGCCATTTTTCAGGGTTGTAAACGGAGTATAAAGGAGAACGATTGTTAAGATGCAGTGTATTATTCTTTCTTGTGAAGAAATTTAAAATTTAGAATCGGAAGCAGTAAAGCGTTTGATAATATAATCAAAATAAGGCTTAGCTGAATTTTGCAATTTGAGAATTTGAAAATGGGATTACATATCAGTTGAAAATCGCTTCACTCCGATTTAGTAAGCGCATCCGGGCTGGACTAAAATCATAAAATTAGAATGTCATTTCCATAAGCAAATTTGAGGTAAGAAAAATTTCCTTCTAAGTGTCATGAAATTCTCGAATTTATAAAAGATTGAAATTCTTAATCTTTTTTTAATCCTTCTATGGTTTCATTAGGGAAATGTAGATGTTTTAGGTTAGTGGTTTTCCCACACTTTTCCACAGTTTACCATTTATAAAAGTGAAATATTCATCTGTTTCCTTAAATGAATTAAATTCTTCTCCATCTTTGAAGGACGATTGGAAATCGTGTTTGATATAATTATATAATCGAAAGAAGTCTTGTCATAGATCACTTGTATTTCGTTTCGAAGCAGCAATTACTATTTATCCCTTTTCACGGGAAAGGTATGCTTATTTTCAGATTGATGTGTATTGTTCTGATGCTTTGCTTTTGTAAAAGGCCTTACCATTGCCTATTTTTTATCAGTTGCAATGCAGCCTCCCAGTTTTGGTTTATTATTTGGTATTTGGTTGGTAATGCTTCTTGTGATTATATAAGTTGTGACTGTTTATCTTTGGTGATTAAATCTTTTTTTTTTTTTTATATTAGCCACACAAACACATTTCCAGTGAAACAAAGAAAAGGTGAAAAGCAAGTAAAGAAGCACATGCAACGTCCACAGATTAATTCATAAAATGTGCTAAAGGCAAACTGCAAATAGCATTTTGTGTGTTTTATTCTTCCCATAAATTACAAAAAAAAAAAAAACGATTAAATGGCTACAGGAAATTTGGGGAAATTTTGAAAAAGAAATTAACGCCATAGATTTACACCTCAAAACAATGAAAGGTTTCTATTTATGCGACAGTAACTATTAATGATGGTGCAGCGATTTATTGTACAGGATGATTTACGTATCTATAATACCACATCAAAGGTCATGTCACACTGCATTAATGTTAGTCTAAAATCAAAACAAAAAGTCCTTTGTATTCGGCTCTACACGAATCTAGCGATCAAAAAATGCCGGAATTATTAGAAGTCATAATGGCTAACAAACAGAGTTCCGTGCGACTGAGACGCAGCAAATAAAGGATTTATTCCACAAATTTCAAAAACAGCGGCAAACGCGCATTCTCCAAATAGAGCTGAGAATTTGCTTCACAAAGTGCGGAAGAATACCAAAAAAAAAAGGGAAATACCTTGTTGACTATCACAAATAAAAGGAAAGCACCTACAAAAAAAAAAAAAAAATCCAACAAATATGATCTAATCATCCTCTTCTACGAATATTTACTGTTTTTGATAGAAAATTTGGTAAGTCCACATAAATTAGGAAGTTTAAATCCTATGAATTTCGAAAATTAATCACTTTCTCTGGACAATCTCAACAAATAAGTCGTTACTTTAAGATGTAAATATGAATTAGAAGTTGGTATCAATTTTTTTAAGATGAAAATGATCATGAATAGGATCTATATCACAACAGTTAAAAATCTGAACTGCTTGATTGTTCTTACATAAATAAGCTTATTTCGTCGGTTTCAAAATTAAAATTAGAGGAGACGAAAAGAGGTTGGTAAAGCATGAAATGATATCAACAAAAGAAAAAGGATATCAAGTTATATTTGTTTCTAATGACATAAAAAATGCATCTTTTCAAAACACTAGAAAAATAGATTTCCAGATTTTCCAAATCTACAAAACACAAATTTCCACTATATCTTAAAGATCATGTATGAAGAATCAATAACAAAACAAGTAAACAAATATTTTTAATAACGAAACGAATGAATAAACAAAAATATTAAAGGGAAAAAAATACGTAACCAAGTCAAGTAAACAGGACAAAAAAGGATAAGAAATTTGTGCAGAAATTACTTTTTTTCTTTGATGGAACGCAGAAGGAAAAAGGCCATTACTTTCATTTTTCGAAACTGTATCCAGATTAACTGGTTTCATCATTTTCTTTCGATTTCAGTTTTTTTGCTAGGAATGAAAGAAAGGTAATGAAATGATAAAAACAAAAAACAAGAACAAGAATTTGAGCAAAAACTACAGCACAGCTGAACAACAACAGCAACACTGTTTTAATGATACGAGATGCATGCCTAAAATTTCGTAAGTAGCAACTTGCTTCAACTGCCTTAATTTATACTAATTGCTCTCCCGATTTCAGCTAATTCTGTCGTGATTTTCTAGCAATCCTTATAAAGAAATTTCATAATAATATATGATTAGTGCATCTTCAAATACTAGAACGATCTGTAAAATACTAGAAAATCTTTAATCAGAACTCATGTCAGCCAGTCTTACCATTCTTGAACACTTTGATCATGATTGTGTAGCAAATTCTTCCTTTAGCTAGCATTTCATTTCCAATATTTTATTGAGAACAAGTGCATTCACGACTAATAAATGCAATAAATTAAATTTCATCCTCGTTTCTATCGAATCGCGTCAAGCTAATGCCAGTTTCAGATTTACATCTGCTGCTTTCAAGATTATCTGAACCACCAGCATTCCGTCGCCATAGTAGCACACCATCACGCCGATTCGAAAAACACAGTGGCTGAAAGGAATCCAATAGTACTAAATTACTAACAGGCTTGTACAGTTATTCAATGCAACAAATACTCCACTGATAAAACATTTGAAAATCTAAAAAAAAAAAAAAAAAAATTTATATGAGTTTAGAAAAAATTGTTGTGAAATAAAAATGTTGTAGCAATTAAGCTGGTAAGCCAAAGAGAACTACTGGTCGCAATGATAACCCCGTAGCCTACTGAAAATTCGTATTCATAAACAACATTCAAATATCACTGCTTTCAGACTTTAAATATTACAAAAAAATGAAAATGAAAGAACAGAAATGGAATCAAAAAAAAGCTATACTGTACCTTTGTTTGATTATCCGCCCCTTCATTATTATTCGATAAATATCGAATGTTTCCACTACTACTGGAATGATTTAATCCTTGCTTATTCGATCTATTAATGAATGATGTCTGAAAAAAAGTGATAATAATCTCGACCACTATCATAGAGTGCCAAGCACTGCAACCTGATGTAAGTTTGAACTTCTGCTTTTTTCCTCGAATCTAAAATTCCTTAGATATTTGCTATATTGATAGGAAAAGACATCAAAATAATGACAAAATTAGACTAGTCAGAATTTTCACAGTCAAAATTTTAAGTGAACAAACGTAAAAAAAACAAAACAACGTAGATTCCCAATAATCTTTCATAAGATTTCTTTCTAGTATGAATGTTGAAAATTATAAATAATAAATAAGGTCACCTCGTTTTGGCCAACATGACCTACACTAGTAGATCGCATAAGTCTAGTGGTATCGCTAACCGGAAACATCTCTTCCTCTAAATCATCGTCATCCATATTCATTTGATTGGACACCACGAATGACATCTAAAATATGCAGATTTATCACAAAATATTTCAATTCATTTTCATATTACTTTAACTGATGTTTTGCCACAAAACAGACGAATGAAGAAAAGATAAAATATTTCGTTTTCATCATTTAAAGATTGGAAATTCATTTTTAACAAGGAAATGAATTGGGAAAGGATTTTCTCCGTGAAAAATGCACTGTTCAGGAAACAAATTCTTATATGCACAAAAACAAACCTCTCGGAATTCATCATCAGGAAAATTAAGCATTACATCCTCCGCATGCCGTAGTAGAATTGCAACAATTTGAGCGAAAGTGGGACGGTCACGAGGATCGTATTTCCAGCACCGTTTCATTAGTTCATACCTACAAGATTATAGTACATGAAGCAAATTAGCAAGAAATTATTTATCATGATATGCAGAAATTTTATAGGAATGAACTGAAGCTTTTCCTTCAGCACTGTATCAAAAAAGCGACCAAAAGGAATCATTAAAAGTACCAAAAGTCTGGACAACCAGTTGGCCTCGCCAGTATTTTCTTCTTCACGCCGATGTAATCAAAAACACTTTCATTACCTAAACCCAAATACGGCTGCTGAGCCAATGTAAGCATTTCGTAAATTGTTATACCGTAAGACCTGTATAAAAATTAACGCTGCAGTTAACATAGATAACGTCTTATCAATTTTATTTCCCAGGATATTCTCAATTGTACTGTTTTCTATAAAATGAATTCCAAAGGCATTAAAACTAAAACAGTCCAGTGTTTTATAAGAATCTCCAGATTCAATAGTTCACTTAGGTCCAGTTCGTTCCATTTCCAAACTGCTTTCACCGAGTAGGCTAGTTAACATAAAACACATAAAACTCCAAACCCATGGGCAAATTGCAGCAGCATTACCCTCATATTTCTCACTTTTTTTGTCATTTACGCTTTCAAATTGTATCCTAAGAACTTCTTAAGATCGAGAACTAGGGGATATTACTCATGTTAAAGAGGTATTTCATTTCATATTTTCTTAGTTTTATATAAGAAGTCCCTACCAGACATCGGATTTCATGGTGAATTTTCCGTCCATCAGTGATTCTGGTGCCATCCATCTTACGGGCATCAGACGTTTCCCTTCAAACATGAAAAATTAGCGAAAAAACTTTTGAGATAATTCTTCAGATGAGCATAAGTGCAAAGTTTTTAAATACATGCGCAACCCTTTTCAAGTCATTTTACAAAATTTTTGTAAAGATGCAACTGAGCTATAATTCAAAGACTTTCCTCTTGGATTTTTCCTAAAACACGAACAAACCTGCCGGCTTGTAATATTCATGGTAATAGATATCCCTTGCCATACCAAAATCACCTATCTTCACCGTATCAAATTCATTCACCTGAAATGATTATAGTACAGAAAAAGAAAAAGAATGAAAGGGAAAAAAGATTTTCGGCGAAAAATTGAATCAAATTCAAAATACCATGCAGTTTCTAGCAGCTAAATCACGGTGACAGAATTTTAAAGATTCTAGATAAGCCATCCCATCAGCAACTTGTGATGCCCAACGAACGAACTCAGCTGCACCAGGTACTGGCAGACCGTGAATGTTTTCCTCAGCGTTTGGTCGTCTTGATCGCAGATAATCACGCAGATTACCCTTTAATAATTCATAAGACATAAAAACTTCCAAATGTAAAACATCTCATTAATATACAAGATAACAAACCTTCTTCATCATTTCCATCACAACCAGAACAGGCTGGCCATCAGAGACAACACCATAAAGTTTAACGATAAAAGATGTATTGAACTGTTTCATAACGCTTGCTTCGATGAGGAAGTGAAGACGCTCCGCACTATTCGCTGTTTCGGATACTGTTTTTATGGCACATTCTCCGAAGGTTACACCCAAATATGATCTGCAGTTGTCACCATAACCTCGATACACCTGCAAAATTAAATAAATGTTTGAAGTCCTACAAAAACTCAAATCTCATTAAAATATAAAAAACAACAAATATGCAGATCGGTAAACAGATATTACCTTTCCAAAAGTCCCTCTCCCAATTTCTTCTTCCAAATGAATTGTATTTCTCTTTAATTCCCACTCATCAGGTTTATACACATCCATTTGGCTCAGATATTCAGGATTTGCTGAAATCTGTTGTCGTACGTATTCACGAACCTAAAAAGAAATCAAACTTTTGGCTACTGGAAACTAACTAAACCTTTCCGTACTTTAACAAAAAATAAAAATAAAAATAAAAAGTAGCGATGACTGGCAGATGCATTCGTTTAATTTTTATAGAGATGAGAGGTATAAAAAAGCAAATCAAATACATATGCATTTACATACAATTTTAAAAAACTGCATGCATTTAAATGAAATAAACATAAGTGTTTTAATTTAAACGTTTACATTTAAATTCCAAAAAACATACCTTTTCTCCTAATATTTTCCTAGAAATATAATATGCAGCCAGCGAACCGATAGATAACACAAGCAGAACAATTACAGCAATTAACGAAATTACCTGAATATGATAAATTTTATTGATTTAATTAGTCCCTCGATTATTTATTACAGTTCACATTAAAAAAGTTAGTTACAATAGAAGCAGCTTACGGTTGTCGTAAAGAAAGCCGGTTTGACAATCTTGAACAATTTATGTGCCACAGCTATTTCTTTGACAGCATGAAATGAAAGTGAAGCCATAGATATTGTTTCTACCTGCACCAAATATTCACCCTCTGCCAATCCATTGAATACCACACCTTCTCGTTCTCGAAAATTACTTGCTTTAACACATTGGCTGATTGGTGTCTGAAAGACACACATAAGTCACAAATAAATTTCGTTATCTGTACATATAATGAAAATTTCATGTTAATGGAATTAATTCAATGAAAATTTCAGGTTAATGGAGGCAAAAAAAAACTAAAAATATACTTCTAACTATAGGAGATTTCACCTCAGAAAAGGATATTGGTTGTAACGCAAAATAAGGAAAGATTATTTTGAGACGTGAAAACTGTTTACGAACTTGGGCAAGATTTTCTGCTACCACAGTAACTCTATATGCAAGAATGATGCCATTCGGATTTGACGGTTCTTGCCAAGTTATTTTTCGACTTCGAGGATCTTGCTTGAACGATGTCGAATTAATCACTTTGATAGTCCTATTGTCCACTAAATCATTTGCTGCTGAAATTAAGAATTTAATTTTACAATCCCATAAAATTTCTCTGCGACCGGGCAAACTGGAATTTAAGACATTTGAATTTTAAAAATTTAACTTTTTACTTTTGAACTTGTATTGATTATGAAAATTCATACAAACCCAAACATAAACTGTTTTCATAAGCGCAAAAATAGAAAAAAAAAAAAAATTATTTGAAATTTTGTGAATAATTTCTCACCGATTGGTGCTGTGCGTACAACCATCCAACCAGGCCGCTGTGAACAGTACGCACCTCCTGGAGCCGATATATTTTGACACGCATGAATCTGTAAAACAAATCATGGAACATATGAATCTATAAGCAAAAATCTTAACATTATTTCGAACGTTTACTACTATAAATGTTGCTATTTCATTAGTTTTGTCTAATGTAGTAGCTAAATTCCAAATGCTAGAAGATAACGTAATATAAAAGACACTTTCGCATCAAGGATATCAGAAACAGGAGAAGTTAGATATCCCAATTTAACACATAAGATCTAATAGTGACTTCAATGACTTATCGCTACAGAAGATATCACTGTAAATTCAAACCCTCATAGTTGCTGAGTAAATTATTTTCAGCACATATATTATGAAATAAGCAATGACTGATTGTTACTAGAACTAAAATTCTAAACAGGTGGAAAAGATTAAAAGCAAACCCATATCTGATATTGCGTAAAGTGTCGCAGTCCTACGATTGATAAACGACGTGTAGTAACGTTAATTTTGTGTGTTCCAATATCCAGTTCGGATCGATACAAACTCGTAGTTTCATTCATTTCATTCTGTGTTACAAATATAAGTCTCTCATCACCATACTGCTTTTCATTTGGTTCGTTGTAATCTTTTACGATAGAACGACGACTTCGACGTATTCGCGACTTTTCATTCAAACTTTTTTTTGAATCTCTAAACTTGTATAACAATCAGAATTTTTAGTAACAAATAAATGACCAAAATAAATCTAAAAACAAAGCAGAAAAAACCGAAATCCTTACCTATCTACAAGGACTAAATTTGGAAAAACTAATGCAATAGATCGGAAATTTATTAGATCAAACAGTAGAAATTTATCAATAAATAATTAAAATAAAATTGAACAAAGACATACTGCTGAACAAAAACCAAGTTCTGAACAGCATTTTCAAAATCAGCTTCGTTCGCTCTTTCATCTTCCAAAAATATATCATTCCCTTTTGGCTCCTGCTGTGTTTGTTGCTGCTGCTAAAAAAGGACTATTTACTGTATCGCTAAAATGACGAAATAATTTAATCAAATAACATAAATCATTAACTGCAATACCTTTAACAGTCGGCAATCACAACATCCGGCTTTTGAGCAAAACTGCTGCTCAGGAGAAGCGTGTATAATCCGATCATTTATATCTTTGTGATGCCTTAAGCCTGCACCTGCAATAAACCCGAAAAGATAAGCACTGATCCACAATCTTTCATATAATTATTAGAAAGATATCAGATATCTACATCCCTTTCTTGGACTTATCTGTATTATAGAAAGCTCCTTAAAAAATTTTCTCCACTGCAAAAGATGCCTCGCGCTTCAAGTGTGCTTAAAGGTAATTCAAAAGCTTACTAGTTTTATCATCGCAAACATTTCCCGAAACTGTTGATGGGTCATCACCTAGTACTTGCCATTTCACCACATAATGAGTAATATCGCCATTTGGACGTTCTGGTGGCTCCCAAGCCAAACTATAAAAAATTATTCCTTTATAAACTATTAAGCCGTACAGTACAGTATAGTGTACTCACTGGTATCGGTTTCATCAGTTTTTATTTTGGTTACCGTTAATCAAATCAAATTAAACAAAAAAAAAAAAAAAACATGAACACATCATATAAATACTTGAATGATCTAACAAAACTAAGCTAAAAGAAATTATAATTGAATGTTGGATTAAAGATAAAGTTGAATTTTATTACATACTCAATCTGATCGGGCCTCAAAATGAGAGACTTGCCAACAACGTCTTTCGGTGGATCCGGCGTTGAAAAGAGTGTTTTCAAAAAGTGAATTTTAGAGATAGCATTTCGTGCACCAGGATGGTTAATAAGTTTGGTCTGCACATAATATGCATACCTAAATAGTAGATTTGTATTAATTTATAATTTAATAAATAATGTCCAAAAAAGCTAAAAGATCGTCAGCATTCAAAAAAAAAAAAAAATCCCATTAGCATGGAATATAAATTTTAGCGAAATGGGAAACACGACAAAAAAAACTTAAAATATATTATCCTATAACGAAATCGCACAAAAACAAAAAATACTAAACCACAGAACTGTAATTTATTCAAGATTTCACAACAAAAATGAAACCAACAGCATCTGATAGTATCTTTATTCGCTCCACTCAGTTCAAACTTCATAAGGATTCAATAAGAAATCATTATTAATTCCGCTTAGAAAGAAAAAACAAACATGTGATCTTGGCATGCTGGACTGAACTGAAGACCAAATAATTTTGTTTCATTTATAATAAAAAATACAAATTACTAAAAAATAAGAAGATGAAAATACCACGTATTAGATTCCACGGCAAAAATACCAGCTCCTCGGTTTAAACCTTCGTTACCATTTCCTTTTTCAGGCTCGAAATGCATTTGCCATGAATCGCTACATGCTGAGCGATCATCATCGATGCTCAATGTTGGATCTGGACCATCCACTTTTTTATAAAATACCTTTGAAATAGAAGAGATTGCTCAGCAGATAAAATTAATCAAAAATTATTACGGTAAATTTACTGATGTCGGAGAAAATAAAATTGAAAAATGAAAATAGTTGTAATGATATGATTTTAGCTAATATTCCTCAGCTCCTGATAAAACTTTCCTGTTTCTTACTTCACTTTCGTTTACTGGTACATAAAAATCTATTGCCTTGCCCGACCTACCTATCCATAAAACTATAATGTAGCCAGGTATGCTGAAAAATCAGCAGAAGATTAAAGCTCTAAACTACCAAGCCGCAACTAAAATTATTTTCAAACCAAAATTTTTCACCCCGTGAATAAAAAGAAAACAAGATTGAAAAACAATTAGTATTCTACTCCAAACTTTACAAACTAGACAGAAAAGTGTACTGATAAGGAAATCAATACACTTCACAGTAAAAATTTGTATAAAAGATGCATAGTGATATCATACCTGATATCCTAAAAATTTTCGATGATCCATATCAGTTGTATTAAAAGCAACCCAAGAAATCATAAAGCCAAAGCTATGAACATCTTCCGTCTGTACCTCAAAAGTTGTTTCATCGCCTGAAATTTATGATTAATTTGATCTATCACTTCGAAAAAAAAAAAAAGGAAAAGAACATTGTAGATTATAAGGTAGCAGGAGGGACTTTCTCAAAAGGACGAAAACTCAAGGATTATTGGAACCTAAAAAAAAAGAAGAAATTTGCCTCATCCAATGATAAACTTTTTAATGGTGATTACGAAGAATGGTATATAAGTATTAAAGATTCCTTAGATCTTAACACTTACATACTGCACGATCACCATTACTGTAGTATGACACATCGTTCTCTTTCACATCTTTAAGACCAATATGATCGATCAAAGCTTTTATGCGGTTATAGCACAACATACGATTATTCTGGAATAACACTGTTCCGTTTCCCAGAGTTAGCGGTTGTTTCCCAATGTCAAATATTTGCCGCAAATTGGCATTTTCAAATATTGCAAGCGCGTATCTTAAATATACAATTTTTTAAAGTTAGTATAGAAAATGCTTTAGTGAATTTTATTATGGAAACGAAAACGAACCTCCTACAATAATTCCAGGCACGAAACCTTAAGTAAAGTTATGCAATGGCAATATTCCACTAGTATTCACATCGAAAAAAAAATTTCGTAATGTTCAATAAAAAAAAAACTTTGTGCACACGAAGAGGTGGAAGATGATTCCATAAAGCAGTATTTATTTTCATACCAATCTATATCAAACCTCTACAAGTTCTTGATGAAGGCACTGCATATTTAGTACTGTAGTATTTTAACTTCAAAACGGCTTCACAAAGTACCGGTCTCTGTAGAGTACGCTCCCTTTGATTAACCGCAATCGTTTGAACATATGCAAAGAAATAAATGATATACTAAAGTCAATCAATAAATAGCCTTCGATCACTTCAATATAACCCAGCGCTTCACTAATTTTTTCCATTCCTGCTGCATCTAACCCTTTCCTGAAATAATAACAAAGTACATGAGAATTTCGATTGACAATTTCGATTCGTTGTAGACTAATTTCCGTCACCGCACAGAATCACCTTATATGGTGATTTTTTTTCGTCAATAAAGAAATGAAAACGAAGACCCTCCAGCTTTTTATCTCTCATTCACTGCTAAAACTAAGACGGTTAACCCTTCTCGGTTCAAGCGATTGATAAGAGAATTACATCACAAAAAAAAAAAAAAAAATATGTTTCAAACTAATCATGGGAAATCTTATACAGTTTTCATCATCAAAAATCGTCATTACATATTCACGGTATCGATTTCAGATTCTTTGCTGGACTGCGAAAATTTTAAACAGCAAACCTCAATTCAATTTCCAAATAACCTTCGATTACATTACATTTTTTGAACAGATAATCGTTGATACGTGCGAAAGAATCGATAGTACCTCCTTTACATTTCACTGGACAATAACCTTCACACTTGATGCAATGTGAAGAAGTAGTTGGATCTGTATAAAAAAAAACAACTACCTCCGAAAAAAAAAACATGAAAAAAAATTTTGTATTTTCTTTCCAAAATTGTTTTTGTTATATATTTAATAAAGCAGAGCAACAAACCAATTTCTTGTCCAAACGGGCAATCAACACGGCACATATTTCCAACAATTAACATTCGCTTCTTGGTACTTTCCATAGTTACCGGCGCTGATATATTTTGACATTCCTCCATTGTTACACATCTCCTATAAAAATTCTGTGCTAACATTTGAAGCCACTTTCAAGATCTAGAAATATATTTAAAAATAATTTAAAATTTTTTCTTTTAAATGAAAGAAAACACCAAGTGAAAATTTATTACTCCGAGAAAAAAATATAATTTACAAAAATTCAAGAAATTCTTCACTGCTAACAAATTTCCCTTATTAAAAATAAAGAGAAAAAGAAACATTTACCTTACAAGATAAATATGATGGATTTCATATAAGCCAACCGGACATTTCTCCATACAAATACCCTGATAAATGACATTCTTGCAAAAATGACAAGCACTCGGATCATCAGTTGCAGAGCATCCACCCAAGCACTGATCGTGACATTTCTCACCATCATCATCGCAACCCGGTCCTACCGTCTTGTCATCGTTCCACGTGTATTTGCATTCTGAAAAAATTACCGATACCTGTATAAGAAAAATGGAAAATTTCTGGAAGAAATTACATTTGAGAAAATCCGTTCTTTTAACACTTTATTTTCGGGAGTTAGAGTTTTAATCTTTGGTGCGAAAAAAGAATTCAGGATCTTTGAAATTTAATTGCAAATCCACGAATGCTTAATACGATAAAGTCCAGAAATAAAGTAGAGGCAAAAAAAACTTACCAAGCTGGCATGTTTCTGCATCCCAACATGATAACATATGGTCTCTTCTATGACAACGGTGCTCATTCTGCGGAACACAATCATCGTTGCATAAGTCTGAAATTTTCCTTTTTATTTTTACGGTACTTAGCAATTTACTGCAGAAAATGGAAATTTTTAGCAGTTCCTTTCAAATTATGGTAACTTTGAAATAAATTTAAAACTTAACAAGTGACAATATCGTACAACAATTAAAATAAAATTCTGATCTATCATAAGTCTGAACAGACAAGAATGCAGTCTTAAAAATCATAATAACAGCAAACGACACTAAATCACCACAGTGAACAATAATATCTATAATATGTAATTAATATCTAATTAATAACAATAATATAATATGTAAATAATATCTAATTAATAACATTTAACTAACGATGACAATTATTAAACCGATGATAAAAAATAAGTGATGTTTAATCATAAATGAAACTATTCACATGGATTGTGGCAGAAATTTTTTTTTTTACCAGATTCTGTTCCTTTATTCTGATCAGTTAGAATATCATTAGCAGGTCCTATCAGAATTTGACTCCAATCAATGTATCGACTATAACAAAGTTGCGTATTATCCATAATTCGAACGCCACCATTGATAATTGTTGTCAATTTTGGTAAGCCAATTTCTACCAAATGTGTATTCTGATATATTACGAGTGCATAATTCATTATTAATTCCTGTCCACCAATAATGCGTAAATTGGGAAAGATTCGTTTTAATGATCGAAGGGCACTGGAAAATTCTCCATCTTATAATTAAATCCAATTAAATTGTTAAATAAGATGAACACTTCTTCGTGGTAAGTAATGATACAAAAACATTAATGAATAAAAATACTAACCTAACTTGGAATATCAACAGATGTCCGGTGATAACACGTAAGCGACTGAAGACTGGGAAATTTTCATGTGTGAAATTTGAGCTTGTAATCATTGAAACGGAAAAATCACCTTCCATTACCGTACAATTAGCCAGTGTTGACCATTTCTCATTTGTTTCCTTGTCTTGAAATGCCATATTGGGACTATTCCGAATATCCAGTGAACGACAGTAGACATCATCATGAGCAGATAACTAGTA
The DNA here is from genome assembly GCA_003640385.1 of Setaria digitata. Classification (NCBI taxonomy): domain Eukaryota; kingdom Metazoa; phylum Nematoda; class Chromadorea; order Rhabditida; family Setariidae; genus Setaria; species Setaria digitata. The sequence continues at coordinate 26,656 of RCAB01000536.1, read as the reverse complement.
TATAGGTATACAGTACATATATATATATATATATATATATATATATATAAATTTTTGAGACTCGAGAAAAGGGAAGTAAACGAACAAATGCTTTCTTCTAGAAAATTTGAAGTACGACATCTTAATTACGAAATGTGAACCACGAAGAAATATTTGGTAGTGAAATGAAATGTTTTTTACAAAAATTAAAATTTATACAGGAATTGCATCATTTTCTTTTGTCAACAAATTTCCTTATCTGATATCAAAATAAAGTAACTTACGGGAATTGCAAGTAAGCTAAATATCCAAATACTCCACATCGAATACAAACTCCATATCCCGAAGCTGCAGAAAGCAGCAAAACTGATTCAGTTATCAAATACTATTTAATCTAAAATATGAAAAAGAACAAAAATTTTCAAACAATACTTTGTGACAATATGGCGATAAAAGAGACAAATAATTTAGGATAGCATTAAGCATCTTTTGATGATTATAAATGTTAACTTTTTATTAATATTTGCAAAGCATACAAATATTTTTCATTGTAACACATTTCATTCCAAGTTATTTTGAACTATTAAAAAGATAATATTTTATAGCTTATTTTAGTTTTTCTCATTTTAAAAATTTCATTTAGTTAGTTTATCATCAAATCATTTACTACAAACTGGATTGAAAAACAATTAGGAGTAATTCCTATTTCAAAAAAGGAAAAAAGAAACAAAATTAAAACTTGTCATAAATTTAATGTACAATTTATGTTATGCAATTTTTGCTAGAAGATAAATTTACACAAAAAAAGGGAAAAGAACAGAAATAATCCGATGAAGTGAATAGCACATAACAAAAAAAGATTCCCGCGATATCCTAATATCTAGCAGCTAATTAATGACATTTTGGTAATGAGGCTTAATGAGATGTTATGAGAAGGAATAAGTTAATTACAAGCAACAAAACTAGTGAAAACAAAAAAGGCGGAACGGACGAAAAAAAAAACAAACAAATGACGTCAATTTTCGAGGGAATGTATATTATACGGCCAGAGTGAGCAAATAAATGATTGACAGCTTAAAATTCTTTAAATTCTTCATCTCACTGGCTGGTAGATTGCCGTGATTGGATTTTATCGAACTGACAGTTGCTACGCTACATTAGGACAATTTTGATCCTGACCATATATGGGCCAAGAGACAGTCAACCTGGTCATGTAGCCAGGTGGTAGTTTGATCCTGATTATAAAGGCCTAATGATGATTAGTTTAATCGTGGTCGTCGAGAGTTTAATCGTTAGTTTAGCCTTGGTCATAAAGGCTATAAAAAATTATTTGATTTTTCACTTATTTCATTCATTAGTAATTGCTTACGAAAAATTATTAAATCAACAAAAGCAGTAGATGTGATGATGATTACAAGTAATGATCGCTGTCATAATAAGGCAATAAAATTATGCTTTAATTTTATTCGTTCAGTATTTTTTCCGGCTAATGATGATTTTGATAATTGTTATCATTATATGTTTGTGCAATTCCGAGTGGTAGTAGTGGTATTGTAGCTTTAATTACAAATATAATTAATAGTTTTGATAATCGTTGTCAGTAATTGATGTGAACTTCAGATAGAAAGGATAAGTTTGCGGGTCAAAGGTCATCGTATAACTTGACTAATTTGGAACTTTGAAAAAGGCAAAGTAAATTTTTACAACAGTGTAAAAAGTAAGGGAAAGAAGATGAGGAGAAAAAATCATTTATTGGAGTGGGTAAGGTAGCAGCAACCTCGCATATTTATCTAATGGGGGTGATGACCTTATAGTAATGAGCAACTGTAGAGCTCGTGACCTCAGAATGACCCCGAATATCGATTAATGATTAATGAAATATGGTGGAGTAGGAGAGGACTGAGAGAAAAATAGGATAAAATCAAAGTTTTTTTGAGCCTTTTATACGGATAGTGAATGCCAAGTTCTTCCAAGTAAAAGCAAACAAAAAAGAAAAGAAAAAAACTATTCGTTGCTGGGGACAATAAAGTCGTGAGAAAATATGAAATGATGAAAATATTTCAAGCAACTATTATAATTTAAAAAATAATATAAATAATTTGAAATGATTTAACTAATATAAATATCAGTCTCAATTTTGCAAACTTCCAGTATCGATTGTATTAATGAAAGCGTTCGGTCGATTTCAATTATAAAATATTTTAATTCTGCCCAAAATGTTAGCAAAAATATATTTTTCTCGCCATTAATTTCATTTTTTTTTCTTTTATTTTCTGTCGGATTAATTCGATCTGATGAATATTCATTGGCATTTTGGTTATATCAAATAATATTAATGTAAATGTTATCTGCTGCCTATTATTTTTGCCTCTATACGAAAGGGAAAAATGAAAATTGTTAGAATTAATTACTTACTCAGAATTTAAATTAAAAATTTTTAAACATATTAAAACAAAAGAAAGAAATTTTTTTAAAAAATTATTTGTTACTGGCAATTTCATTTAAAATTGACCACATCATCGTAAAAAATAATTAAATCGAGAAGATTTAATTATTTTTTTACGCTTTTTTCTTCTTAAATTAAGTTTTTTTTTTGATAATTATTAACAATGTACAATTCGTGAAAATGTTACTAAAATTATGTTTTAAAATATTGCGCAAAAAACTGTTGTAGAATTGGTATTATTAAAAATTATTGAGTGAGTAATAGCAAACAAAGCAATAACCCAAATAACTGAAAGTTTAGTTTTAAAGTGATAATTGCGCAATCAAAGTAACAAGTATGTGATGATCAAATATTTCACAACTGAATGTGTTAAGTTCAAAAAAAATTTCAAACCTTTTTAGCTTCGAAATATTGAAATGTCACACGATCAGCTCATATGTCTATTTTTCCAATCATCATGACACTAGCAAAAATTGTCACTTATCATTTTATCATTAAGCAAGTAACAAGCTAGTCCATATTAATTGTTTAGCAACGAACATTAACAATCCAAATATTCAGTTCACTGTCATTGTTTATTTTCCTCTGCTGGCATGTAAATAATTGATTATATTTATTTACTTTTTCCCTACAAATACTTGTATTTGCATTTCTAATGTTTATATATCTAATATATCAATGTATAGAGACATTGAAATTTTCAAAATTTCGGAAGATTTTAGCAAATTCCTTGAATAGAAGCATGAAAGGAAAAAAAATATTAAATAACGATATGCCTGGAACAACTGAAGAAACATCAGAAGAAACGACATCAGATTATGTAACTGCTCAAAGTTTTCAAATAAATAAGCAGCCATCAACAAAGAAATCGCAAAGAAAATTTTCAGCAATGCAATCTAAATTACAAATTAAATGTGACAAAGCACAAGTATATATTTGAAAATTTCTTTTAAGCCATGAAAAAAGCCGTCTGATTACGAGGATATAATAGCATAATGGGATGTTATTGATGAAAAATTAGCATAAATTATTATTTCAATATTTGAAAAGAATTTCCAAATTTTGTGAATTTTTAAAAAACTGTTATGTATACCTCTTAATAATTCTAGACCTTCTGTCGATAGCAAGACCCTAGCAAGAATAATTTTGCAATTCATTCAAATTTCACACACGATCTTCTGATAGTAGTATAAGTTTATCGCGATCATCGAGCAAACTTTTTAAAATATTTATAAATTGGTCCATTTGAAATTTTGATGATATGAATTAATTAATTAGATCAAAAAGTGGCTTATGTCAGTGGTGATAAGGCTCACCAAAGAATGGCAGCCAAGTTTATGTCAGTCATTGTTCACCGAAAAAGAATTAATTGAATTATGCTACCGAGCAAGAGAAGTATTTTGGATGCAACCCACTCTCGTTGAAGTAAACTTTATTTTTTCCTAATTTCCTAATCATCAATTGATGTTTTTTTTCATTTCTTTTTTTTTTCAATTTATTAATTAAAGCTTACAGTAACGAAAGAAAAGAGAAAATTTTGCCTGAAATAGCATGCTTTTTTCAGTAAATGATGTAAGAAAAAAAGTAATTGAGCAATGATTGCCACGATAATTGTTTCCTAAAAAAAAATCAAATTTAATTACTCAGTAAATTCTTCAGCTAGCCATTTTTCAATAAATTATTTAATAAGCAATTAAAGAAAGCCAATGATTGAAGACAAATAAGTGAAAACTAGTTTGATACTTTAACGAGTTTTTTTAAGTTTTCTTGAAAAATTTAAAAATTATCCAATTCAAGCCTGGTTTGCCAATAACAATTTGTGGTGATATTCATGGCCAATTTAAGGATCTATTGGCATTATTTATTTTGTACGGCTTTCCGCCCAATCGGCAATATCTTTTTCTTGGCGATTATGTTGATCGTGGTTCATTTTCCATAGAAGTTGTTACACTTCTTTTTGCTTATAAGGTAAAAGAAAAATAACAAGCTGTACAAATTCTTGTTCCTCTTCATCTCCCTCTCCCTCTTCTCTCTCTCTCTCTCTCTCTCCCTTATTTTTATTTAATTTACGGAGGAAAAATAGAGAACAAATACAAAAATTATTAGAGTTTTCAAAATCATCAAATTGGTAATTCAATTTTTGAACATTTCAAAAAAAAAAAACAACTTTTTTGTTTATTAAGTAAAATCATCCCATAAATATGAAAATTTATTTTCTTTTTATAATTTGTAAACGTTGCTTCATCATTTATTTTATTGTTTTATATTTGTATTCTATTTTTTCTTCTTTTTGCTTATAAAGTAAAAAAAGGAATAACAAACTATACTTACAAAATAATATTTGTTTCCTTCCCTCTCTCTTATCCTCTTTCTCTCTCTTTCTCTTATTTCCACTTAATTTAAGAAATAAATACGAAAAAAATGCCGAAGTGATTCTGATTTTTAAAATCAATTTTTAACCACTTCGAGATTGATTATTCATGTTGATCCGTTAAAAAAAAAAATTCAAATATTAGAAATAAAAATGCTTTTTTTCAAGTGCTATAATAATTAATTCTTTCATTAAGAAAGTAGTAAAGTTTTTTAATTTTATTATTTTTGAAATTTACAAAATAGATAACAAAAGGGAGGATAATTATTACATTATAATATCGTTCTTGAAGATACTTTATCCACGTGATATATACCTGTTACGTGGAAATCATGAATCACGCTATATCAATCTTAGATACGGATTCTATGATGAATGTGTATTACGGTAATGTCAAATTTATAAAATTGGCAAATTTCTGAATTATCATAAAAAAGGGAATGAATTTCAATTATGTCAGGATTATCTTATCAGCTATCATCTCGCTCACTGTATCATTGCATTATAACACATCAACATAATCAATGTTAACAGCTTCACTGCCCACGTTTTTAATCCCACAATAACGATTACAGTTATAATATTTTAAATGACATTAATATGACCATTTTCAATCGTTGTTCAACTACTACTTTTAGTTTTTCTTTTTTCTTTAATTTTTAAAATGTAATTTGTTACTTAATCCATCCATTTCTTTGTTTTTTTTTTTAGTTTTAATTTTCCCTCGCTTGTTACAAATATTTAAGAAATAAATTTCAGTTATTCGGATGAATTATTTAATACATTTCAAATGGCATTTTTTTGTATGCCATTTTGTGCACGAATACAAAAACGAATTTTATGTATGCATGGGGGAATATCTGAAGATTTAACCGAATTTGCACAGGTAAATGAGTATTTCTCTCAAAAATAATTTCCTTCTTATGGAATTAAATTAAAAAATAATAAGCAATAGATAAAGAAAAAGAAAATTTTCGATTTTTGATGAAAAAAGAAAAATGAATGAAACGAAACAGAAGTAGAAATAGCAAATGCAACGTGTATAATATAATTATATTACATTAATTATATCTATCATCAATTGTCATAATTTAATAATAATGTTTACAATATTTTTACTTCTATTTAGAATTCAGCAATAAGGCGAATGAGTAAATTGTTCAAAAATTTTTATTCATTAATGGCAAAATTATGCTTGAAAGGATTCTAAGTTATAAAATTGAATTTGAATAATAATTGATGCGTGAGAACTTCAATTATTGCACTTCAGTCTAATTAATCTAATTAGTCCTGATGCTTAAACTAGATTTGTAAAATTTTTCAAAAAAGAAGATGCAAATTTGTAGTTGGAACGAATTGAACGACCATGTGAAATTCCGGATTTAGGAATATTAACCGACTTAACATGGTCTGATCCAAGTTATTATGTTCAAAATTATGAATATAATACAAGACGAGGGGTTGCTCGATTGTTTGGATTAAATGCTGTCCGAGAATTTTGCAAGTCCCTCGGCTTAGATATGATAATTCGAGCACATCAAGTATGTCTTTTATCATTTATCAAATAATCATCGATAATGTTTATAATATTTTGTCAAATTTAAAATTTAAACTGTGCACATTGGCTTTATTTTAAAAGTTAGTCAATAATAGGCGTTATACATTGTATATATATGAATATGAATATTTGCAACNTTGGCTTTATTTTAAAAGTTAGTCAATAATAGGCGTTATACATTGTATATATATCAATATGAATATTTGCAACATTTCTGTTGGGTATAATATATACCTACTTCATCTATTCACTGGTAAATTAATTAATACATGAGTGCTAAAAATTAGAATATCTTAAGTGAAAAAGAAAGAAAAATGGCCACGATGATATTTTTACTCCACCAAATAGTTTTCGTGTCAGACAGCATCAACTAAAAAATTTTATAGTACAGATGCTCATAAACAATCAATTAATCAACTTATCAATTAATGAATTAATTAATTAGCTATACAATTTTTTTCCTCAGGTAATGCAAAATGGTTATGAAAAATTTGGCGATCATTTGCTAACAATTTTTTCGGCACCAAATTATTTCATGGGCAATTCTGCTGCTGTATTACATGTAGCCAAAGATTTGGTACGCATCTTTCGTCTAATTAGTAAAAAGTTAAATTTTTAAAGCAAAAGAGAAAAAGGAAGTAGGCGAAAAATCAGATCTATCGAATTCTAAATAACATTGAACAGTAGTACATCTTATTATAAGGATTTAAAATTAAATTACTGAATGAAGAATTTCTTTTGAAAAAGCTTTAATCAGCAATTTTGCATCGGATTTTTATTACCATCAACTACTTACTATCTTTTGTACTTTTTTTTTCATATTTTTCAAACCTTTGTAGCCACTTTTAGAAAATTATAAATTATAGTCAAATTTATTGGAAATTTTAGCAGACATACCATGCAGAAGTGATGGTGATGGCAAACGAATACGAATAAAAAATAATTTTAAAATTTCTAGCTTAAAATTATTTAAGAGCATTAATTCATTTTTCAGAAGTGCAAAATAGAAATACAACGACCAAGTAGCCAATTCCCACTCGACAAAATGAGGAAGAGAATTAAGAATAGAGAATAACAGTAGTTAAATGTTATCACCTGCTGCTAGTAGTTAGTATATATATATATATGTGAAGTTTTCCAACATATTTACATTTACGTATAGTATGTACATGTTGTATATTTTGTTTGATATCAGAGATAATCAAGAGAATTACGACTTGGAAAAGAAAATTAGATTCAAAAGTTATTAAACTCCTTTAAAATGCCTGACTGAAACACATATATTGGAAGTAACTCCGATAAAATTCTAATAAATCATGGAAATGCTCCAATCAAAAGGTCGTCGGCAAATGGATAATAAATAGATAAAACACAATATAACACAAAATCTTTGTAATAACTATGTTATATATTTCCAAGCCTGAATCATTAAATTGAATGAATACGGGATCAGTCTACACATCAATTGTTAAAATCGTAGTTTCGTCGGGACCGACTAGCGACTGACGTTGAAGTTTTTATAATAATTTGATTAGTCGCAAATAGCAAAATTATTTCTGATAAGAACAAAAAAATTATTTGTGTAAGAAAATAACTTTGCTATTAGCAAAATTATTTCTCGATTATGATTAAACCTCTGTAACATATAATGGGCATCAATTTCCAAAAAAAGCAACATGCGGGCTAACGCAATGTATATGAAAGTAGGTAAAACATGAAAAAGCCAACCTGCCAGAACATATATTTTCAAATAATTGTGTTCAAAAAAGAAGCATTACTACGCTTTCTTCTGATACTTTGTATTATTATTATCAATCTGTATAAGTCACAGAGAAAATAATAAAATCGTTGTGTATGTTTCGTTTAATAAATAACACATATTGATACTGCGAGTGAGGTCTTTCCCTTTGTTTTTATTTACAGTAAATATGAGCAACATTCTGTATGCAAATTTATATCCGCTTTCTTATCATCAGTGTTCAATTTCAAAACAGCTGTGGACAGTTACTCCCATTTCTTACCCTCTTCATCAGCCATGAACATCTCGGCCCAATAGCCAGCAGTGGAGCTTGAATCTAACACAGATCTGCTATCTGGAGGTATCACACTAGCTGGTGGACGTGGATCACTGGCCCAAATATTCGTCGCACCACGGCCAAAAAGGCTACCGGATAAACCCAGCGGGTCATCGATATAAGTATCATGATGATGTATTTCAGGAGGTCGATCAGATCTTTCTTGCCGTGGTAACAACGCTGAATGTGAGGGCGGAAAAACTGGTTCTAGAAAAAAGATGTATAAAAAATATAATCAAATTAAAAAAAAAAAAAAAACAATTAAAAGTACTTGATAAGGTGGAAGCACACAAAAAATGCTAATGATGAGAAAAAAAAAAAAAAAAAAAAAAAAGAAAACGGAAGATGCAAAAAAACTGAACCGTTAACTAAGCCTAAACAATTAATGACCTGCTATTAAATTTATTGGTTGCGGTTGAGAATTTGATGGACCGTTAACAACAAACGGTGGTGCCTCTGGATTAAGTCTAGACGCACGAACTGCTTCTGCAAGATAACTGCACGTACTGCCTGAAGTTGTCTGCTGTTGAATAAGATCGTTTGATGATGTAAATGACCAGTTATTATTACTGGTAAAAATCGGTGGTACATGCCAAACACTTTCACTGTTGCCTTGCAAATCATTATCACGCTCCCAGAGATATTCTGGTAGTGTCGGGAGTCTAAGGTTAAAACCTGGCCAAACCTCATCTTTTTCACCTAAAAAGGAAAATTTTTCCTTTGGAAATGCGGTAGATATCTGTCTCGACCATGAGACCTTATGACTAATACAGAACAGGTTTTAACCTGTTCTGGTTTTTATCAAATAAAATCGATTAAGATTTAAACACTCCCCAAGACTGGATAAGAAATGAACAAAATCACAAAACAACTATATCTAATGTATTAGTAACCGTAATAATAAGAAATAAGTGGAACGAACCCTTCAACCGCCTACTTTTCAAATACTGATCTTCAGCCAATTTTCGTTCCCTTTGCAACTGCTCAATGAAGGCACTTGGTCGATTAGCACCTGGTCTGTCATCACTCAGCCGTGAACCAATTGGACCCAATATTTCTATTAAGAAAATCTACTGAAGTCAGTATTTTGAAACAATTTTAACACCAGAATGTTCCGTCCACAGTCGTCCAATGCTCAAATTTTTTGAAAATGGAGCATTTCATTCAAATTTCATAAATCCTTTGTCAGATACTCATATATTATTTGCACAAAGACCACCTTTTTTATTTCTGCCGAAGGAAGCTTCTTGTTTCTTCTGTGGGTCCTTCTTTTGTTCTGAGCGAACCGAACGCACAGTGGTTACAGGCGATAACTGAGAATCTCGTGATGAGAATGGTTGTGCTGAAAGTTTCGTGTCCGTTAGGAACAAACATTCAGCAGCATCAGCTAATGCGTTGAATTCCGCATCAACATTTCCATCTGAAAATGAAATGGGGGAGAAAACTTCTGTCATTTTACCATGATGGTTTTAAAAATTTTATCAGATGGAAAAAACTTGCCATTCGTAATAATAGACCCATCCGCCCACTCCGGTGGACCACTCGTGTCACTCAACCCAGCCTCTGATCTGTAATGAAATTCAATACTTCCATTATTAAATATTTGAAAAATGAAAAAATATTACAGGTGATAAAAAAGTGAAGAACTGCAACATTTCCTTTTAAATTCCAAAAATTTGGACATTAATTTCAAATATTAGAAAAAACCTACCTGAATGCAAAATGATTCAGCGGATGGTTTTCTTAAGGAAACTTACTAAAAAGACTTTTTCTTTCAAATCCTCACCTTTCATCAACTGCTTTTTCACGATGAGGTGACAGCCAATCACAACGATTCTCGTTATTTGCTGCAGTCCGTACAGTACCAATATTCGGCGAGAGACAATTTTGTTCCGATTTTTTAATACTCCGTGAACTCGAATTTTCTTCCTTGTTAACTAAATTTGCCTTCTTAACATAGCCGTTGGGCCTACCTGATGCCCATGCAGTAGTTGCAGTTTCACTTGTACACTTAGAGCGTACTTTACTTGATTCTGAAATTAATGATATGCTCAGATATTGATATAGAGAGGTAGAGCAACAGAAGTAAACAGGAAATTTTAAATTTGAAAATTATCAGGAAGTCTTCATTTCTAAAATATCTTCTTCCCGCGAGCTCTGAAATCAGCACACAATCGACTTAAAAATAAAAATAGTTAATGGGAAAAATACACCTTGGATATCCTAGTCAAAAATTAAAACTGGGTCTACATTCAAAAAGTAAAACCGGGCCTGACAATTTTACCTGCACGACTGCTTTCTTTCGATTCTTTCGTTTTCATTGATGATGCTTTCTCAGCATTTACCTATAAAAATGGGACGCAAATGTTTATGAAAGAGAAGAAAAAGAAAGATAGAACATAAAATCTTTCAATACCAAAAGAAATCAAAAATTCCCTTTTCTATATTCGCTTTAAACAATATAAAATCTGTTCTATTACCTTGTCTTTTCTACACTCTCCACTGATCGATACGTTCTTCGGAGAATTACTGCTATGTAGCGCGTGTCCATTTGAATACGGTGATAAACTAGAGCTATAATGTGGTTTTAGAGGAAGAGATTTCTAGCAAAGAAGAAAGATGCTTGAACTAGACGAAATTCTAAATGATAATAGAAATTCGTGCAGAATTTGTTCTTACTGATCAAATATAAGCCCACATCTTTTCAATCCCATGTTTGAGGCGGGGCACACACTACTATTGCTAGGTTTGATGCTAACCAAATCAAGTGTGAATTTGTAGAGAATAGAACAATTTCGAATTCTGCAGTTTTACATACAGTTGAATTTTTATTAAAATCAGAAATATTGCCATTTTATCCTGCATTAGCAAATAATTTTAATAAGAAGGCTCATAAACAAAAATGACCTACACATACCCTTTGTGGCCATGTCGCTTTCCGGATACAGCTGTAGCGCTGGATGAATCAGAAGCAGATGCGGCCTTACCATTATCTGAAGGAGTGCCCTTGATTGGATAAGTCGAATCAGCATGATATTTTACCAAAGTCTTTGTTTGACGTGTTCTTGCCGGCTTTACTGTTATTCGTGTCTGAAAACGAAATCAGTGAAAAAAAAAATATCCTTTCTCATATTAAAGGATATAAAACTGCATTAGAACCAATCATATGAGAATGACAATGAACAATCGCAAACATATGAATGAAGTGCAGCTTCATTCCACGATTTATAGATATCAAGCTAATATGCTCGCAGCGCAGTATGAAATTTCAATAGGAAGATATCAATTGCCTTTTACCTGATGAATAGTAATGGTGAAAGTTTGACACGACAATTTTAATCATCGTAAGCAAGGAGCAAAATAATGTGTTCACAAAAACTTGATAATTGGAAAAAAAAAGTAATTCAGAACAAAAAGTTACTACCAAAATTATAAAGCATTTTTAAGATGATATATTAAATATTTTCAAGAGACACTAAAAAAGAAAAATACCTCATCACCACGGAACTGCCATACAAATGAAAATAGCCATAGAATGCTGTTTGCAGTTTGCCAGAATGAACGTATCAACAAATTAGAGTCTTCTGCGTAATGTAAAACATGACGACGAGGTGCCGACGATTTAAATTTTACTAAAAAATTTGGAACTTTTAAATGGTAAGAAATAAATGAATAAAGCAAGGAAAAAATAAGTATAAAACAAAAAATATGCGGCTATCAAAAACCGATGCCGCTGCCTGGATGTGGCAAAATGGATGAACTACTTCATTTTTTCTTAATTCATTGTTGACAAAAGATGATAAAAACTGCTAACTAGAAGGCTTTGAACATCATGACCGGTTCAAACAAAAAAAAAAAAAAAAAAAAAAAAAAAGAAAAAAAATATACATGAAGTAGGGAGTGCTCTATCACGAGCACGTCGTGCATTAGTAGCACTGAAATCAAAGACCTGTCGTATTTGACCAAACTGCTGCTTTATACCGCATGTAACCGTTCTATCACCTTCCAGATATGCACAAGCAATGATACATATCAAGCAAAAGCTGAAATAAACATGAAAATCACAAGCTTAGCAGGATTGAAACTAGTTCTTTCAGACAACTTTGTAATAAATTAACAAACGCTACTTAGTACCAAGAATCTCCTTCCATGGAACCAAATACTAATATCAAGTATATCATGGATTAGACCTCTGACAGGAGCAGCGATTCTTAAAAGACCGTAAACCACTATGTTTCGCTCATTATTGGAGAGATCAACAATAGTTAAAATGGTTAAGCCGGATACAGTCCGACTTCAAAGATTTAAATGAAAGTGAAATTTTCCAGAAGAAAGCTCACATTAACGCAGATATGCACGAATAATACATAAAACTTTCAAAAGGTGGTCGTGGTAAAGCTGCATGACATTTGGCTAACATATATCGCGGTACAGATGCACCGATTGGAAACAACCAAGATGTTCCATTCATATGCATATAAAATTGCAACGCAGCTTCATTCCATGACATCAGAAAATCAGGCGTATAACTAAAATTATAGCTTGTATATACATTTATTTAGTTTTATTCATCTATATATTTAATTTCATAAAAAAAAAAAAAAAAACAACAACAAATCAGGCTTTTAAACATTTATACTTTAAAAAACTAACGCAACATCTAAAATGTGGGTTTCATTTGGTTTAAGACGAAATGGATGACAGTTCAAGATTCGGAAGCCACGATTCTCACAAGCAACATTATTGATACTCATATTAACTACAGTAAACACTACTTCACCAGTGTTCACGACGGTAAATGAACGTTTTACGGTGAGTGTTGTGAAAAGTTTGTGAGTCAAACCTAAAATTAAAAATCACTTTATGAATACTTCATAAAATGTAATCATTCAAAACGAGATTTACCTTAATAGGATATTGCATAAGTGAAATTAGAAGTGGAAAACCTAGTATCAAGAATTATTCTAGATATAAAAAAAGAAGCTAAATTTGGTCAGAATTTTAGGATGAAAATTCAAGTTAAAATTTGAAGATAATTAAAACTATTTAATATTAAATTGCTAAGAGAAACAAACGTTTTGGATTGTGACAGTCCGAAAGATGATGTGGTTGTATTTCAAAAGTTAGTGGGTCACGAGTTCTTGCAGGACGACCCTCCACTTGCATATCCATCCGTGCTCCGCGACCGTAAAGTACAACTGGTTCCAAAACCGTCAAGTTATTACTTCAATATGAATGCATTAGAAAGCGAAATCGAAGTAAGCAGAATTCCATTAAACTCACTCAAGTCACCAATCTCTGATGCTAATATATTCTTAAAATAGCTACATTATATCTGGAATAACTAAAAAATAATTCTAAAATGGCTCCTGAAATTTCAATTCCGGAAATTCCAAAAAAAAACGTACCGAATAAGAAGTAGTGAAGAACGAAGAACATAATCGGAAGGTAGAAACCCAACACGAACACGTGCTTTCATTCCTGGTTGCAGTAACATAGATAAAGTAAATCTGGAAGAACATATTGAAGAAAATTCTAGCTTTCATCAAAAAACTTTATTTCTCCAAACAAGGCAGGATTCCACAGCAGCAAAGACTTACTTTGGAACCGGTATCCCAAGGACGTTTTCCAATTCTTCTCTTAATTTAGGTACCGGACTATCAGGTTTCAAAGTAAATAGTTCCGTATCTCGCAAAGAAAACATCAGTGTCTCGTTCATTTCAATTGGCTCTGTAAGTGGTGAATCGAGCTCACTCCGGAAAAAATCAATCAATGTGTCCGCATCCGGATAGATGACCAGTGGTAACAACTGCACGGCAACTGGTAACGACGATGGATTCGTTAATGTCAAATTCACTATCTAAAGTTCGTCTCATGAAAAAATTATACAAAAACGTCAAGAAAAAATTAAAATCATAAACCAAAGAAATAAATATTGTTGCGAACGTAATACGAATATTTGTGCAAAATTTTTCAAATTACATGAAAGTAACTAACAGTAAAATTCCCCACAGCTGTGAGTGGAAAATGAACAGTAGAGCGAGTTAAAAGTTTGGGCCAAATAAGCTCTGCAACCAACGGTACTTCCAACTGCTTGACCTAGAATTTTGAAGGATACGAAAAGGATATTGCATAAGCAGATCACAATTTCGTCTAAGATAATTTTTGAAATTATGCGAAAAAAAAAAAAAAAGAAAGAATTCCCACTAATTTTACTATCCTACCTTATCAGTGTCAATAACGACAGTTTCATTCACGTAATTCTTTCCTTCAGCCTGCAGCGCCAGAAATTTCCGGCGCAGTCTGAAAAAAAAATCTCATTAGGAATTTCAAAATCTTATTAGTGGTAAAGATGCCAAGAAATGCTTCTTGAAGAAATGAAAATTCACACCTGCTGTATAAATAATAATCAATTTCAGCTAGATTCTGCGGCAATTTGACACCATATGTAAACCACTGTCCATCGGCCGTGTGCAACGGCATACCTGCGTATAGAATATACACTTGCAACATTTCGTCTGTATTCTCAACTAATCAATTTCTTTCTAATAACACTTTATTTGAACAAGCATCAAGATTAGCTGTTTGAGAGATCAGACACTTCAGTCATGTAAATGCTGTTTAAAACATACAATTGACCTAAATGCCTAATATACAATCCTTATAGATTGACTACTCAAAATGAAACACGCAATACTTTTAAAGAGAAAAACTGTATAAATTTCAGATGTAAATAAGCAAAAAAAAAATCTTACCAACATAACAATCATCAGTACAATTGGCACTTGGTATGACATGCACACGGCCGAGGTCAGAAAGTGCTTCAGCTCTTATTATAGGAGTAATTCCTGGATTTGCTGCTTCGAAAAATACTTTCCGATTCCTGGATAACGATGAAATTCGCAAGACTCGCATATCTTCCTTAAATGTACTAAATACCTGAAATATGTTCCATTAGCCTGGGAAAAATTTATTTTTGATTAACAAATATTCATGAAATGGAGGATTAAAAATAGATGATTTCCCATTTAATACAATCCTCAACTAAAAAAGACTGGACATAATGCAAATAACGAGTATTATTATCTTTCAATTACTTTCAGTGAATGTGAGCTAATGCGCCCAGGAAATGAATCAGGAAAAATGAGCTCTTCAGGTACTGCTACTATTGTACCTTCACCAATCCCGTAAGTTACTGGAAATGATCTGTAAAAAACTATAAAAATCACAGATTCAATAAAATTTAGTGGAATTCAATATAACTCTAAATTTCCATCAATGTTAGAGAAGCAACAAGTAAGAAGAATATTCGTTTTTTTTTTTTATTCATCCAAATATTTTTATTATCTTTCCGTAACTTTTCCGTATTATCATACTGTTCTTTCCTGTTAAAAATAGAACTTACGAATATTCAAAATCAGTTTTGATAACAAATTTATCAGATAAAACTCTCCCGTCATTTGGAGCTTGTAGAGAATATCTAAAGATGGCAAAACTCGAACCAGGTAGCAGAAAATCCTCACCCTTAAAAAAACTCCAGTAATATTTCAAAAATATAAAGCTGAAAGGAAATTAGATATAAAGCATTCAACTGCGTTTCGAATTTTAACTGATAACTCCCTACTGATTGACTAACCACTATGGGCCATGAAGGTAACAGCGATCTCTAGATGATAAATCGAAGAATACAAATACGCCAAATTGAATTTGACAGCGCAAAATGTAACACTTTCTATTGTTTTTTTTCTGCTACACGACGGTAAAAAATAAAATATGAATGTATAAACCTCTCGATAAGTTTTTGGGAATTCCGATTTTTTACGATATGTTAGATTTAAAGCCATGCTCTGCGTATTTTGGACGCTCAATAATGATAAAGTCGTTATTGACGGTAATGCTCTTCTTAGATTCTTCACAATAATGGTAACTGGATTTTCATTTACTATGAAAAACTGTAAAAACATAAATGTAAGCAACTTCTTAACTTCGCTAATGACCTTTGAAAAATTTCTGGAAACAATGCACTCTTTTACAATTACACGTTAAACTCAAAAGGAAGCTTTCTCCTTTTTTTGTCAGCGCCAAAAGAGAAGCTTTTAATAGTAATGGTAAATTCTTCATCGCTGATAAAATAAAAAAATATTCTAAACATCACTACAAAAAATTATTCTTTAATCTTAGTCAAAATAATTACCTGGATTGAACGGCTATCACCAGAACTCATCAAGCCAAAATTGAACTCATTCTGATGCAGTGAATGCAGAATTATCTAAACTGATATAAAAATATTAGAATATAAAGTTCTAATATGAAAAAAAAAAAAGAAAATTAAACGAGAATTTTTTCTAGTAATGTCACAGTCACATCAATAACGAATTAGCTTTCTTTGGATAGTTCCTTCAAGCTGTCCTTCCGCCTTTGCAGACATCTTCACTGCTCATGAACCTATACCACAATTGAGTTCCCGATATCTTTTGAAATGTGACGCATAAAAATAAGCATGCAAAAAATTCACATAATCGCACCTTCAATTTCCCATTGAAAATAACAATTGGTATTTTAAATGTCGTAACATTGGTATATACACTAAAAAATGACGCAAAACCACCTTGTTCCTTCCTCAGATATTGTAAATAAATGACAGACTTTGTCTCACCAGCTGCTATCGTTACTACATTTGAAATCAATTTTACCTGAAACTTTTTACCTTTTAGACATCAAAGTCTTCGGATACGATGCCAAATTCAGACATAAAATTTCGAAAATCAGCAGTAGAACTAAAGAAACTGGATGAAACCTCCTAAAGAGTATAAGAAAAAATATTTGATCTGGTCATTAATGGACTAACCAAAAAGCAAGTAGCTGTAATACAGTGACACACTAAAAGTACTTGTAAATAAATTTCCTGAATACTACAGCTAGTAACGTTAATTATCAGACTAAATCTTCAATAACAAGCACTTTGAAAGATTTCTGGGCTTCTGCATCCAAAGCTACTTTCCATACAGCAATCCCAAACGGCAAATCATTGGTTAATGAGACACTCCGTGAAACGGGAGGCTGCAGAAGATTATGAAACGCTGTCTCCTCCACTTCTGGTTTTAGTGAACTGAAATCAGAACATAAGAGACAAACTAATTTTTATCAAAATGAAATTTGACCAATACAGACTATATGCTCAATAAAGTTACCCGTGGAAAACTTGTGCCACATAAGGCACAGAAATATTATGGCTTCCACCATGACTTTCAGCGACAATTCTTCCTTTATAGTAGACCAACCTTGGTTCCTCCCCACTTTCACGCAGTAATTTTGTATCGAATATGATTTTTGCTATTGCTTTTGATGCACCTTCAACAATGAAATTGTTAATTCTTAAATAAATTTAAAAATACATAATTGATAGGATATTTATCGAGCTGTTAGTACAAAAGCAAAAAGTAATTAAGATGAAAAAACCAGTCTAACAGCTAATTTTGGAAGCCTTTTTCACGTATATTTTATGCGAGTCCTAATCACCATCTATGATGTGAGAATTTTGAAGAACTATGTAGTTAACAAAAAAAACATACCAGGTTGCTGCCTGGCACCACATTTTACAGAAATTGGCGGTTTCGAAGCAAATTCCATATAAATACCGCTGGGTTTTTCATTACTTTCCAAATAAAGACTCTTAACGAGCAAATCAGAACAAAGATTAGCACAACCTTTTAAGGTAATAATTTCTAACAGCTCTTGGCGTTAGAATAAACTTGAGTATTACAAGCAGTAGTTTCTCGCTTTCATTTTACTTAATCAGTCATTCATAAGAGGAATTTAAACAAAGGAAAGAGTCAATGGAAAGCATTGGAAAGTTGTGTAGAGAATCTGCTTGACAAAATCTAACATTATCAACCATCAAAAAAAAAAAAAACATTCAACAAAAACTAAACAGCAGATGGAGATTTTAGATATATTCAGAAGACACACACCAATTTCTGTCCTAGCAATTGATGAAACAATAAAGATATATACAACAGTACCTCAATTTCGATCCCTTTTTCGAGCGTAGAAACGATTTCCAACATTAATTCTCGAGATTTGTCACCGGATCGTATTAGACCAAAATCCAATAAATCTACCGTTGCATATAATCCACGTTTTTTCATAATTTCTATCTGAAAATACTTCTATTGTTATTCGGATAATTTCTTATAACTAACAATTGTAGTATTCTTCCGCCATAATATTTCGTGCTAAACCAATGTCTCTTGAAAATTGGCATATCTGTATACAATTCTGAAGGAAATTTCGGATCCAATAAACAGAAAAATAAATAATTAGTTACATACATATATGATTTTCATATAAAAATTTACCTTAACGGGAACGATAAGTGTTTCTTCGACATGTTCTATTGCTGCCTCCATCTGAACTGAATCCTTCAACGACTGATTGTTATTCTCTTTACGTCTTTTTCGATCAGTTTTGATCTTTATATACGCACTGGAATTCCGTTCCCGTGCACCAAACAGCTTCGCATTCATTACAGTCCTCGTTTCATACGGAGCAATGTCCTGTAAAAATGTCTTATCTCGAGCAAATTCATTCCATTACTTAAGGACCATAAGTGATTTTGAAGAAAGACACATGAAGAATCATGCTCTGTTAAGCCAGTAAACTTTCGAAGTTTGAATTTATTTTGACTGTTGACGAACTAAAGAGAGTATACGATCTAGAAGGAGGAAAAATTTAGCCTTGTCGTCATTGAAAACCCTACAGATCTCGAGAAATAATATTTATGAGCTGAGAAGTCTTTAGCTTTTTCTTTCGAAAATTAGGCAAACATTGAAAATCAGATACTTGAAAACAAATTTACAGTAAACTTCATTAACCAGCACAACTATTTGACCACAACCAATTCCTTATAAATCACATTTACCAACTTTAAGTACTGAATTAAATCTATCAACAAAGTTACCTAGTTATTTGTCATGTCATCATCTATTTTGTAATCCTCATCTTTGTTTTAATCTTGTTAAATCGAAAGGAAAAAGCTTAATTATACCCATAATGAAACTGGGTATTGACTCTCGGGAATAACGTCTGGCAATTCCAGATGCAAATCACCATCACTGGTGTATATTTCTGTGACGCGTAACGCCGTTGGGTGCGGATTGTGCAGTTGCACAGGAGAAACCAGTGTTCCATTAACAGGTATTTTCGCTCCAACTACCGGACGTATACGATAAGCATTACTTTTGCCTTTACCTTTGACCTAAATTTAAGAGAAATTTTTGGTCTTTTGAATTCATTAGCTAGTAACTTTATAATACTTCGTAAGAAATTTAAACCAATCAGAAACACCGCTTAATAGATGAAAGGAAAAGTGAATAGCGGAACTCCAAATTCCTTCCCCACAAGAACGGGAGGTTCAAAAGGCAATTTACAAATGAACATAGGATGAGAGAATTTTATCAAAGAGTTCTTTTAAAAACTGTATGGCATACTTTTCGCTTAACAATTGCATTATTCTAAACAACCAAACGGCGGAAATACATACTGAATAAGTGAATGAACCCAGTGATGAATGAACAAAGAGGACATTTTCGATCAAGCCCTCCTGTCGGGGCAAAAAAATTACGCTAAAAGTAGTCGATTCACCAGGATTCACAGTCTGAAAAGAAATAAGTTTCCTTTTGAAGACCAATATTTTAACAAATAATTGGGAAATTAGTAGAACAGCAGATGAATAAGGTCAGTTGAAACTTTCAACTGCCCAGAATACTTCTAGTGTACAATTCCAACTTTCAGATACTTTGCAATAAGCAGGTAATTCTGTCAAAATCAGTAATTTTTCCTTTCTTCTTAAATTAAAATCTAATATTCGAAGAATTCACCTTATGTTCAGGGAATGAGCAATGGAAATGAACAGTGGAGCCAGAAATGGCATCGAAACGAACTGTTGAAGCTGTGGGATTATACACTCGAACTTCCTGTTGTTTTGCAATACCCACTGCTCTAAAATTTAAAAAAAAAAATTGAAATTTGCGAACAAATTCGCTTATTTTAAAGAAAGGAACTGCTAGGATTTTATACACTTCACGTATCTGATCCAGCTTAACTAAATTAACCACTCTTCGATAGTTCCAATTTATTCGGCAGCTCCCACTTTCTCTCTCAGTGAAAAAGATAGGATGAAGTTAGTGGCTGAAAAAGATGGAATTCCGCTTATCATGTATTAGTAGAAAACAAACTTACTGTTCATCAAATTGTAGCTCACTAGGAGTGAACTGTAACTGGTTGTTAAGCAATGCCCCATTTTGATCACTACTGCAAAGTTTCATTAAGCAAAATAGAAAAAATACTAACTGAAACTCGAAATTAAAAAATTACAAATAGTTGAAAAGACCTACAGGAATACACTAGCAAAGTATCATAAATTTTAAGCATGTAATTAACGGTGATATAATTAGTGAATTCTAGAAAAGATCCTTCATAAATCCACCCTTCAAAAAAAAAAAAAAGAAAAATTAGATTTTTCAATAATAAATTTATTGAAATGTCTGTTTCATCATACTATGCAAACATATATATTAAAAATTCAGTTTTCAATTCGTTCAAGAAAAAAAAAAGAAACTACTTCTGTCAATAATTGGAACAAAACTAATGAAGAGAAAGAAAAACAAAAGAATTACCTTTTTAAAGGTGCACCACTAACAAAAGATTCATGATATTGGACATCTGAAAAATAATGCAATTCGTCTCCCGTTTGCACAAATGCGGTAGCCATAAAAGGTAGTTCAATACTAAGATCGAAGGTTGTTTCGGCTGTTGCCCAAGATCGACATACAGTGCAACCAAGCTGTAGTATCATTGTTAGCAGTAAACATTTGTTAATGATTATGCTACCGTTGCCAACCATTATACATTCTAATCTGAAAATAAAAAAATAACAAATAAAAACGCAAATATATCTTTTCATCAAAATATTTTGCAATTCTCAAACTTGACGATAATACATTTTTTTCAAAATATTAAAAAAAGAACAAGAAAAAAGGAAACATTACAGAAAGATGACAGCAATTACGATTCTGCAGAGAATGTACTATAATGGAATCATGCTTCTATTATAACATCATCAGACTAATTTTTAGCATCAACAATTATAAAATTACAGTTATCAAAATGATTCAAAGTAATTTTTTTTTAAATTTTCAGCATTTATATTTTTCAATCTAAGCAGAGCATTCTAAAGATACTTTAATTCGTTAATGATTATGACTGATACGGCACAATTAAGAATACTGTCTGCTTGCTTTGGCTATGACTGTTACTAATAATTAACTTCTTATGATTAATGATAATTACTAGTCTTTGTTTTCTTTTTCTTTTTTTTAAGCAGTGTTATCTATGTCAAAAAAAAGAAAAGCAAAAAGAGGTGGATATTTGCATTATCGATATTTAAAAATCAAGTAACACAAACATCAATGCAAACAAACACGAGTGTACACATGTACAAATGTACATCTTAACAGATACTAGTGATAAATGATAAATATAAACACATAACTATAAAGAGGTGTTAAAGTTCAGCCTTACTCAAAGCTTCTAAATACATACGTTAGGTTTCAGCAACCGAAATAGTAAGATAGCAAAAATGATATTTTAACATTTTAACTGATAAAAAAAAACTACAAAAAAAAAAACTGATGCTTTCATTAGCACTGATATATTGCTATGAATTAATAATAAATAACAAGAAATACACATCGGACATTAGAATTAATAATAAGTGGTAAAAAATTATAAAACAGTACGATGATACGAGAGATATCTAGTTGAATTTTAACAAGCAAAACAATATAATTCCAAAAAAAACAACCAGCAAACAATTTAAGGATAAACAAAATAACAACTTTTGGCGAGTAAACAAAATGGTACTCCTATTTTTTTGGTATTTTCATTTCTCAGCCACATAGAGCCATATACAATCCGATTATATATTAACATTACCGACTATACTAAATAAAAAAGATCAGGCTGTTTTCGCTGAAATGCCTAAAGCAAACAAAAACAAAAAAAAAAAAAAAAAACGAAGTATTTCAGACCTATTAGGAATAGATGAAAATAAAATTAAATGCAACGAACGAACAAAATGATTTTAAATATGCGCGCATTACGTTCAACAGTGGGTGTTCTTAAATTTATGATTAAACAGATTCCAAAATATAACTGAAAGTATGCACTGATTCATTTACTGATGAGAGAAACTGGAAATAGATTTAAAAGAAAAGGAAAAGCATATGTTCAGAGGAAAAAGAACAAGTAATAAAATACATTTCCTAATTACAGAAGAAATGCTCCGTGACCATGCAAGGAAGTGTATAATGCACTTGGATAAGTATATATGTTTGCATATATCAGATTATTTAAAACATTAAAAATTAAAAAATTATGACAAAATATTAGAAAGGGAAATAAACTTTTTATATGCAAGAAAAAAACTGAATATTGTAATCGCAAGATTAATTACGAGAAGATTAATTTTGATTCGATTATTATGACTTAATTCTAATTAAATTTAAAAAAAAAATCATTACAGGAAAAAAATAAACTTTGTGGCTTAAGAGTCAAAATTACAGCGATTTTGTTGGACTAATCCCGCAATTTTTGTTAAAAATCATTTTACTCTCTGTCAACATCTAACAAATCACTTCTAAAACATTAAAACTGAGGCAAACAAACATTCAGGTAAATTAATAAAAATTCACGCTATCAGTTTACTATCCGTAGCTTCACTACTTACAACTGCTACGAATCGTTCTACAAATTACGCAGCCCTTAACGTGAAACACATTTTCCCAGACGAATTTTAAACATTTTGCTATTGAAAAATTAAAAAATCATTTTTGGTAGGAAGAAAATCATCAATTAACAGACTACTGACATTTACTCATTGAATTTTAATAAGCGATTTCTTGACATTGCTTTATTTGTAATCGTTTTATATCAATTTTGAATTTTAATTTTACTCATATTTACATTACAAAAACTGAAATGGAGGAACAGAAAGCATTATGTTTATTAATGACTATTTTATTATTTCATGCATTTTTATTTGCTTAAAATTAAAGAGAACGCTTTTCTTCTTTAATCAATTTCTTTCCTTTTTCATGACGAAAAAAATCAAAAAAGAAAAAAAAATGGAAAGCAAAATCATTGATTTTAAGTGAATAAAATGAGACAATAAAAAACTTACAGTATTAGAACAAAAATAAATTAAGTGGAATTATAATTATAGAATCAACTAATTACTAAACATTCATACGAAGCTATAGCTTCAATTTTCTCTTTTTTTCAACATAATATCTATTATAATTGACTGATTTGATAAAAAATAAAAAAAGCGTAGAGATCTTATGAAACACACAACACGGACAGATTGAAGTTTTTAGCGTCCACATTCACAAACATTGACAAAAGCGATTGACGGACGTGATGGTATTACGTAGTAAGTAACACTTATGGATTAAGTTGAGTGATTGAATGGGAAAGAGAGCGTAGAACTATTTTAGAACATGTAAAAGTTAGAAGAGGAAAATCATCTCAACGTGTGTAGTGCGTAATCAATCAACGTTGATTAACTGAATGAGAAGGAAAGAAAGGATGGACGTAAAGACATTAATTACCATGCACGGAAGATGAGCAATAAATTACACGTAACACGTAAGGAATAGTACGTGAAATACGAGCTAAAAATGAAAAGGAAATATGTAAATAAATTTTTTTCCATTTCTTTTACGAAAATATTTATATTTTTTCATGCACTGTTATTTGCCTAAAGTTTGATTTTATAATAAATTTAGGACATAAACAGATAGTACGACAAAAATCAAATACAGAAACAAGAGAAAAATAAATTTATTTTTGCAGCTTTAAAATTGATATATTGAAGAAAAAATTATTAATGTCCGGTTGAAAAGAGAAATTTTTTTCTCTTCTTTCATTGTTTGCTTTTTTTTAATCATATTTACTTACAGTACTTTTTTTTTCAGTTTTCATTTAGATAGATATAAGTGAATCGGATATTTTTTTTTATTTGGCAATTTTCAATCGTCAGAAATTAAATTTCAGAGTAAATTTTATTGAATTCACTTAATTTCTTTTTTTTTTCTTTTTTTTTTTTTTTTTTTTTTTTAAGAGAGGGGAGAAAAAAAAGGAAAAGTATGAACAAAATTATTCTCATCTTTGATAAGTGGAAAAAAATGGATTATTATCATTTCATACACATAATTAATTATTTAAAATAGAAAAGGAAATCATAATCCTTAAAAATTCATTTCTAGAAGAAAAAAATTTACATCGAATTCGAAAGAGAAATTTCAGCAAATTTTAAATCAAAATTTTGCATTAATAAACTGCATGGAAAACTAGAATTAGCGATACATTCGTTACTGTATTTAAAGAGGAAAGTAAATATTCAAGTTCTTGTTTAAAAAAAAAAAAGAACTTTCATAAATTTCGTATTTAATTTGCTCTAAATAATTTGGAAAAAAAAAGAAAATCTTTCATCTTATGGATTTGAGAGAATCGGTGGTGTCTTTTATACATTTTATCTATGGAAAGACTTTAATTACAAATTACTCCTTCAAAGTACAAATTCAAACGGTTCAATTATTTCAAGTTTAAAATATGTAAATATCGCTGTGTAATTGGATTAACCTTTAATGAACATAAGAATATAAAATATTAATTGCATGATATATCTGCAAAAGTCAATTAAATTTAGCTATAAATAATCTTTTTGAACAGTTGTTCTCACAAAAAATATGAATAAGCGTATGACAATCAACAAGTATATTAACTAAATCATAACAAAAAGGAGATGTTATTTAATAAGGACTTTTGCTTCATTTCTCAAACCTTTACAAAATATAACACTATTATACAAGCAATAAAATAAAGCGGTCTTCTTATAATTCCATTCAGAAAGAAAATTTTTAATTTTTTTTTTTTTTAATTTCAATACTAAAAATATTATTTTATCCTTCGTCCAATATGGTATTGGAGAATTCGCTACGAATCGGATTGAAATATGCGTACAGTAATTCTTCGAATTTTAAAAAGTAAATATTTCGATAAAAGCAAAAAAAAAAAAGAAAAAAATTAAAAAGAATTTTGAGGAGATCAAAAATTACCGAAAGAATTAAAGAAATTAAAGAAAATATGGAACACTTTCAGTTATACCAAAAATACCGATTGTAAGATGGATTAAAATTAATGTAATTTTTTTAAGCAAATTTTAATTAAAATAAAGTTTAAATTGTTAATTATTTGAGATTAAGAAAACTGCTTGAAAAAGAAACCCTACAGGTGTGCGGGTAAGAAATTTTAAAAATACCAGAGTAACTGCTGTATCGTTAAAAAATTAATGATTTGATCATTGAAAAAAAAATTTACATGGCAAAAATTTATGGACTCTTTTTCTTCCAAGAAATTTTTCAAAAAAAAAAAAAAATGAGTAGGAAAACCTTTGACACCTTTTGACAAAATTGATTTAATTTATGCAAAAATAATGAAAGTTGCAAAAAATTATATTGAATACAGTTCATTTCATCGTTTGAAAATAAAAAAGAATTCTAAATAAATATTTGACGAAACTCTCTGATGAGTGTCACCGAAATTGTCCACTTCTAAACGACAATAAAAAAAGAGAATGTTAAAAAAATTCCATCACTGATCTCTTTCCCATTTCCTTTATTATCATCACATTTATGAAATGAATTTAGAATTTCGCATTCTTTTAAATTCAAATTTAACCAAAAAAAAAGAACGAGAGAAAGAGTGAAGTTCCATCAGAGATAAAATTTAATTTCCAGTGAATTTCTTTTCTTTTTTAGTGTCTTTTCCATTAAATACGTATAATACTGTTAATTATTTAGCACCTAAATGATACGATAATTTTTCCTATTTAGTGTACGAATACTTTAATTAGTTTTTGCAGCTAATCTGAAAATGCAAATTAAAGACAGAAACCAAATATCACAAAATACATTTCCTTCTCTCTTTTTTTCTGAGAGTTATCAGTACAAATAGCATTTTGTAAAAACATTCCAAGATTAATTTTCAGAAATAATAATAATAGCAGCAGTAATTTGATTAATAATAATAAAAATAAATGCTGATGAACTGTGAATATTTGGATTGTTAATGTTCGTTGCTAAACAATTAATATGGACTAGCTT
>RCAB01000535.1:0-40690 GCA_003640385.1 Setaria digitata | reverse complement strand
GACTGTAAATCAAAATCAGTTATGAATATAAATACAAACACAAAAACTAACAATATCGTCAATTTCATCATAGCACAAGCCTTGTTCGATGCAAGCATACGCTTCAGAATAAAGTTCATCGACGTAACGCTTCGCCTCCATTTCTTATTTCGTATTTATCACAACTACCACTCTCTTCATGGCATACATGTGCATATTTACAAGGTTTTAGAACGTGTAGTGCGAAGTATGCAAAAAGCCGACTACACCAGATTACGTCAAAAGAAAATCTGATGTCAGATTTTCAAGGTTATTTCCAACACTGAACACTTTAATATATTAATCCTCCATTTAAAGCGGTTCGTAAAATATATAACCTATACAATGAGAGTGTTTGGTATAAGGGAAATAGACTGAGCCACTATTCTAATACTAAAATGAGTTCCAAAACAACATATGATCCGAAAGGAGCAAGCAAAGCTCCTACTGAAATAGCTCTGAAAAGTAAGGAGTGAAAACTAGAAAGGAAAAACACCGAATTACAGAGGTCATTTACAACGCTTTGCTTTTAACAGCACAAAAAATACAAGGAAACTCCGATTCTTCCAAACATTTTGAAAAAATTAAGAGTAAGCATTGCCAATCTGTACTTTTCCATTAAATTTAACTTTTCATAACAATAGAAATCAATGTGCAAGAAAAATATGCCCTACGTGCGGCGCTGGTATGCCCGTGTATTTGTACTTGTGAGATAAAAAATATATCTTTCATCATCACTTCTAGTTACTACATGCATTTTCGTCATTATAGTGGTAACTGCAAAAAAGAATCTAAATTTATTCGACAAAAAGGAAGAGGAGATGATACGGGAAAAGGTATTAAAAAATGCAAAGGAAACGGTCATTCTAATTTTTGATTTCGTTGGCACGACAGTCTGCTCATCTCTTTGTCATAGGATAACAGTAAATTTCCGCAATGTTTCTTTACCATCATAGTGTTAAATAAAAAACTTAACAAATAATCAACACAAACGAGGAATGTCAGTTATGGAAAAGCTTCAATAACTTATGGCCACTTTTCTTTGATGATGGTATTTTGACCACGTCACCACCTTTGGGGCTTTTTGAACGACGACCGAATGTACTGCAACGACCAGAACTCTTCATCGAGAAAGCACTTTTATTTACTGAAAGTAATTTCTCTGAAAGCTATTAAAAAAATAAAAATAAAAATCTATTAATGAACGAAACAAATCGAATCGGTGCTGCAGCAGCCGTTTTTTTCATTGATTTTTTAATTTGATCATAAATCTTTTTTTTTTTCTCATCCTCAATCACCATTTTACAGTCCCATGAAAACTTGTATAGGCACTGCTTACTACTTTACCTCATGCCATCATAACAGCACTTCATCAGTAAAAAATGATAAACATAGATACTGTAGGCGATAAAAAAAAACGCACAGATCATGTTTTACGGAAAAAGTGCGAAAAATGCAAGTGGATCAGCAAGACTGATTCACTGATCGACAATCATTGTATCCTGAGTGTAATGATAAAACAAAACTGTTGAAAAATGCTGACAAATCATCACTTCTGTGGTCGCTCTTCAAGCTGTTCTTACCATTTCCATATGACGTAAGGGTCAACTCTAAGGCATCCGAAAATGCTTTCGATCAAACCATTATAATCTTTTTTTTGTCCTTCGTTGAAATACTAATGATATGTTCAGAACCACTGAAATTGAAGAATCATGAAATGATTTTGAAATGTTATGCAAGGAGTTTACCAACTGAAGCGATTTCAGAATCCGAAGAACAAAGTCGTGGAGATGGACTGCGTCTTTTGGATCGATCAGTTAAAAGCGCAGTAATTGGACGTCTGAAAAGCGCAGCAACTCGTTCCCATTCATCCACTGCTGAGATTTCGCCGAACATTACACCAAATCGTTTAGCCAGCTTCTCACCATCTGATTCGCTTACTTGTCTACAAATTCTCTAAAATTATAAGTTATCCCTAAATACGAATGTATTCCGTGTTACTTTTGAAATAAATCTATTTCTTTAAGTGGCTACTTCGCTATCATTCTCGTTGATTTTCTCTTTTCATAATAGAAATAAACTTTCGCCGATTCAGATAGCTCTTAGAACCAAAGTTTGATTTTACTGATATAGTTAATATAAATTAAATCTCTGTGAAAACTGCTGGAAAAAAAAACCATGTCAAACCATCGAGATCGACATAAAGTAATAAAAGAAAATTTCTAACATCAAAAATTCTGGTGCAAAAATTTCAAACCGTTCCTTTCAATACTATTTTGTTCATTAAATATCCTTGAAGAAATTTTTATAATACAATTATTAATAAAATGTCTCATACCATTTACTAGCAAGGCGTTTATAAAACAACTGCTTGATTCCACACTTTTCTTGGTATTTTTTGATAATCTTACCTGTAGCGTTCGAGATCGGTTTTATTCCCCACAAGCAGGCATTTGTGTTGTCGCGCACAAAGGTGATGTTCGTGGGTTGAAATCTGTTGCATCGTAGATTCTGCATACTGTAGAGACAATTGTGATGTTATATCATATACCTTAAAATATTAGAAACCGCATGTTTGAAGTTATTAATTTGAAAAAAGGTTTTGTTTTTCTGTCCTAACCATGCAAAGTTCACTATCTTTACAATACCAGTAACACATACGACATCAACGACTAAACAGTTTTCTAATAGAACCAAGAAACTGTTGATTTTTCGTCCATAAAAGTAAAAATTTTAAAACTACTTCCAGCAAAATCATCGGCTAGTGAGACGTACTTACACTTTCTTTGTGAAGCTATTTATTAATAATACAAAAAAAAGGATATGTTCATCTTGCTGTCTTCTGTATCAGACTTGTCCACACAGAAACTTCGACTTATAATACCAGTAGAGTAAGAAATGACCCTAAAATTAATCATTTTGCACATACCAATTTGTCCACAATGACTTTTTAAATTTTAAGGGAACTAACAATGATGTAAACATCAGCCCATGCAAGATAGCGCATTGCATCTCGTCCTGAACCATCTACCGTATCCATTAACCATACCACTATCGGCTGCGAGAGTAAAACATCTTGTCGACAGTATGTGTCTTCTGCAGATCAGTGTTTAAAATGCAGGCAACTCGTGATTTGAAAACTCGCGGTGAATAAGAACTATGAATAAAACTAGACGATTTGTCGGGAGCATTAAGAACCAGCTTTATCACTAACAGCTGTATTTTAAGATAAGCGAAATCTTACATCTGCAAAGATACAGATCAAAAACAAACCAAGATTTGGGTCATATTCTCCAATGAATCGACGTGCTACGTACTTGACTGTCAAGGCTGTAAAGCAAGGTAAAGTATTAAAAGGAGAAATATTATTACGGTAAATAATACTGGCATTCCCACGGCGTGCAAATGATCAGACGTCAAAGACTATTGAGCCAAATTTACTAACAAATATGCGGTCAGTCCGATGAAATAATCATGAAGAGTAAAAGAAGAAAAAAAGCTTGATTTTGACTGCTGACAAATAGTACAACGCTGAAGAAAAGCAAGGGATGGAAAATTTTTATACAATGTCACATATCAACAAATCATGTCGGTAATTCATCTTCAATTAAATGGAAGAAGTCTGGAAATAATATTTACAGCAGTCCAGTAGACCAAAATATTCTTAGCAAAAAACAAGTAAATAAAACAGTACTTCTCACCTGACTTCCCGCAACCCGTCATTCCAATTAAAGCAACATGCATTTCAATAACTGATGAACACATTATCACTTGGGAGACTGGCAGGTTCTAAATTGCTGCTCAATTTCTTCGTTAAGGTGATAAGGGTGTTTAATAAAAATCTTTCTAGGAAGCACTTCATAAACTTTGAATCTTGAGGTCCAGGATCAGAGAGGAAAGAACTGCACCTGGTTCTCTTTTTTCTCTGTTTCCTCTTAATACACAACATTCTGCTGTAATAATCTCAATATCGATTACCTATTTATCAGTAACAATTGGCCCTCTCTCACTAATAATTTGATACAAAATGACCCATTTTAACTTCGTACATATAAATGAACTATTATCCTTTAAAAATTTAATCAATAAACAAGATGGCTCAATACAAAAATTCATTCAACATTGGGAAAATGAAATAGATTTAATGATCTATTAACATACTAATACAATTAAGGATACACTGTTGAAGAAAAACTATTAAATTAAGCATGACTGAGGAAACAATACAAAAACTTTGTTATGAGATATACATCAAAATGGATAGAAGGAAAACAATCTTTGAAAGGCAGTGGCAATTTCACTATAAAAAAAAGTGAAATTTCTCATGCTGGATCATCCGGTGTGATGAATGGTGGCAAATGAAAAGTCGCAGTACCAAGGCCACGTGTACGGTCGACTGAAATTGCGAACGGATCTGTCGGATGAAAGAGGAGTTGGACAAAACGACCCTGATTGAGATGCATTTCGAACAACGGCAAACAAGTCAGACGTGAGAAAAAGCTAAATTAATATTATTTTGATGATTTCGAAACTAAAAAATATTAGGATTTTTGGACTTTACATTCCTCAAAATAGTATATTCCTTACATCTGAAGAAAAGAAAAGAAGCGAGCTTAGAAATTTCCAATCAGTTCTAATAAGGTAATAAAAATTTCGTAAAAACAGACGGACCTTCGAAATAATTAGAAAAAATCTTACAAATATTGAAATGTTTGCATAGTATATTAAAAATTAGGATGTTTGCGAAAGCAAAGTGAACGAAATGCAAAAGAAAAAAAAATAGTCTAAGCCACAGCAGAAAATCCTTGCAATAGACATTTCTTATTTCCAATGTAAATGTTAACCGAAGCTTTTAATAATTCTTGGCTATTTCTTAAAAACTTGAAAAGAATAAAACTAGTAGAAATGGTAAGTTCCAACCGAATCACTTCATTATCAGTTAACTTCGTCCGTTCAATAAGTGTAATCAGTCGATCATCAAAGCGAAACATTGATGGATCCAAATATGGAGTTTCAACAGGAATGTAACTGAAGGAATACGGTAACTGACATATAATACGCCTTCGTGTTTCTCTATCAGATCCTACAACTCAGCATCAGGCAAATAAATCCTTGCAAAGTCTTATCCATTATTAAATGAAAATTTTATATTCTCAACATACACTCATCGGGAGTGAACATGAAAAACAATCGTTACTGTTTATTACATCTCTGACAATGGTGGCGCAAGTTTCTATCTCTTCAAAAAAGCTGATAACATCACTCTATCTCTTTTTAACGATGATGATGAAGAGTTCCTTACAATATCTACAAACTAAAATATTTTTCTGCCTCATATAACGATGAATCCTTCCAAACTTTCCGTACAATCAAGATAATAATTAAATCTTCAAACTAATTCAACTGGAAAAAAAAATCGATCATAATAAAGACCTCCTCTAGCATCAGTAAGCGCATCTTTCATACGTTGGTAAGAAACTAGTGCTTGCTGACAATGCTGGATGGTGCAAGGAAAACGATTTGAAGAAATGTGTGCATATTTTAGTTCTTCCTGACAGTTTTCTATCAGTTTCAAAAAATTTGCTGAATAGCGATCGAATGCACCCAGAACATCGCCTTTTTGCCAGTCCATCAGCACAAGCAATAGTGGATAACTTCCAATACCTGGTGTCGTAGCAAACGCCTCTACATGAAAAAAAAAAAAAATGCCGTAGGAAAATGTGGTAAAGTATATGTCATCCTTCATAATTAGAAAGGTAACTGAGACCACAAGATTAGTACCTTCATTAACAAAACGGATAAGTATGATGCTTGGAGTAACCAACTGCATTTGCCACATTCTCAGAGATCGGAACTGTGCGAAAGTGTGCAAGAAATTGTCCACTTGAGTTGAATCTACACATCGATGATAAAGATAGGCCAAAATCCGTTGTTTGATTCCTTAAAATCTCGAAATTTCGAATTTTGACTTGGAAATAAAAATAAGGCATGATAGCGACTACATTTTATTGTCATCAATTCTTCTATGAAAATGGGACAGGAATAGACGAAAAAAAAAACAGTATTTGAGCAAATCAGAAGCTTAATAAAAATAACCGTGCTATCAGCAGTCATCCAATTCTGTTTGATGGATGCAGTAACTGGAAAGACAATACTTAGTTTCATCAACTAAGAATCATTTACGATATAAACTGAAGGAAATAAATGAACTATGTAATTATTTGTAAAGTGTTCATTTCCAAAGTCAGGTAATGCACAGTTAAATCTAGTAGTTACTACACCATCAAGCGAGCTTTATGTCTGAGAAACTGGAAATTACGGCAGAATAAAAATATATAACAATGGTTACTCTGTGTGAAATCCTTCCGGAAACAACAAGAAAGTGCTTTTGATAAAAAGAAAAAGAGTTAATTATTCCACATTCGAAGAGTAGCCAAATAGAAAAAACAAAAACTAGCCACTAAGAACAACATCTGTGGTTGGACTATCCGGACTTTTCTCAGCTGCCATTACCAGATCTTCATCATCAGCAAATAAATATCTACAGATTAAAAAATTAAATTTGAAAATTTTAGAGAGAAGTTTAAAAGAACAAATCACTTGCGCAAAAAAAGTGCTATCCCACCATTAATTTATATCATATTATAAAAAAATTTTTTCTCTGCTGCAGCTTTAATTCTTAAAAAGTAAAGTGCTTAGTTTAACCAGCAATAAACTCTGTGCATAATATCTAGAGAATCTTTCTATTTATCGCAATTTAGATGCGGAGACTACTTTAAAACAATGAACGCAACTGGAAATCAAACAGGAAACTTACCGACCTACACGGCCAAGGAGAGTGAAATAACCAGTACCTTCGCTGATATGCAAAAAATGAATTGTCTGATGTTGGAATGAAAGAATGGCAAGCAAATATCCCATCAAAGTTACGCCGCGTGATATCCAAAGACGGTCTGCATCCATATAGTATTTGTCACAGATATCACCCGTCTAAAGTTAATTTTAATTCTAGAAAACTAAACAACTACATTTTTATTGTCTTTTAGTATATTAAAAATTAGTGTTGCTTACATATTACCATCATGAAATGAAAACATAATCTTAATAAAATGTTATCTACTGCAGGAACAGAGGACTCACTTCTACAGTATTAAAGTCAAATACATATATGTTCAAATTCTAAGGAACGTAACATTCATGTCAATGCAATAAATGATGTAATTAATAAGCGCTTGTATTGAAACTGGAGGAAGTGATTCATTGTTTTGATAAACATCATCCCATCTTAGAGCATTTTCGGATGTAGGGTATTCCACAGCAACTGCAAATAAAGGTATAATATATAAATAGCTTAATAGTGCAGTAGAATGTTTGAATAAATATTTGCATTCTAGCTTTACTAAAGATCACAGAAAAATTTTGAAGTCTCTCCTGTACGAAAAGGAGGCATTTTCTTTCAGATGGTCATTTAATAAAGAGCACAGCAATCTACTTCGTTCTACTCTCTCAAATAGTCGATACTAAAATAGTTTCACATTCAGTTCTTAATGCGGAAAAAAGAGTGTATGGCAAAAAATTTCGTTTTTTAAAACTTGAAAATCAATCTACTTTCGTCAAAGGCAAACCCAGTAGATAATGTGAATCCTCTGTAAAAAAAACGAATTCCTTGCTTAAAACAGCTCCTTCTTCCTCATCAGTTATCAAATTCACCACAAAGCGTTCCAGAAAAACGTCCTAAATAGATACCCTTTCTTGGCGATTAAAACAAAAAAAGAAAAGAAAATATACTCTTATGGAAAATACTAGAATAAAAGAAAGATTAAACAAAATGAAAAATTGTTTTAACGAAGTATTCGTTGAAACACCGTATCAGATTACATTAGCTTTAATATCGCCCATCTTCTTAACTAATCCGGGGAACACGCAGAAAAAGCAATTATAAATGAAAAAAAACTGGAATTTAAACTACACCTCAAACATCGTTTCCGGCTGTTTGTTATAAGCATCTGTAAAACCACGATAACCGTAAACAAATAAATCGCGGCAGTTTGAAGAAAAACAAACAAGACTACGTCCATCCGGTGAAAACCTGTAAGAAACAGTTCTTAAACTAAAAAAATTTTACTTTTCAATTTATTCTTATTTTTCATATAACAATTATACCATATATATATATTTGTAATAAGTTAGAGAAGTAAAATTCTCTTCTCTCGTTTTTATGGGAATTTTCAGCCACTTAAAACACACATCTACGTGGAACACTTTTGTTCTCTTTATTTCAATTTTAAATCCAGTGAATAACAACAACCTTCTAATGACCAAATTTTTTTTATCAACTCCTGATATACTACAACTCGGATGAAAGCATTGATAAAACTGCCGTGCACCGTAGAAGAAATGTGTTCCTAAACAAAACAAATGCAATCCACTGCATGAACTCTTTTAGTAAGACTGGAATGTAATTAAAGCTGATTATAAACTCTAACATGTTCATAGCTAGCCACCTGTACATCGTAATGTCAATAAGCAAGTTTTACGAACTTTTGCGAAACATTATTTATGTTACTGTAAAAAGAAACCTGGTTTCCGGTAACCCAGTTCACGAGCATGAATCATTCTAGCCAAATTAATAATCGGTATTCGTCTATGCCTGCACCATTCCAAGCTGTACATCTCCATAGCCATCGCTTCTGAAAAAAAATTTTTTTCTATTCAGAACAAAATACACGGCACCTGTTTTATAAATTTCTCACTTGGGTTTTGAACATATCAAATAAATGAATGGATGTGTTGTTATAATCCATAGTTAACACCCAAGGAAACGATTCGTTACAAATAAATAAAACAAATAAATTAAAGCTAAATGCCTAATGAAAACCACTTTCTTCTTCATGAATATAAAACTCTCATTTATCTCATTGACTTTTGAGAAATTATCAACATTTATGAAAAATTGAGTAAAAAGAAAGGTCTAAGTGAAAACCAATTTTAAATGCAACATGACACCACTTTTATATGCCTTTTATTCATTAAATAAACACCTACTGAAACGCTTGAATACATCCAATAAAGGAAAGAAGATAACCACTAAAAATTATGTATCATTATAAATGGAAAACAATTTTGAGCCGGAGATGGTAAATTAGAGGAAAAATAGTGACTAATAAAAACAATTTCGAAGAAAATTTACAAAGAAATACATAAACGCGCTTTTGGCAAGCCATAAAATTTCAAGGATATACAACAAAAAGATAAATCACAGCAAGAACAAAAAACGTCTGACATATTTAAAGCTAACAACACTACGGAAAACAATGCAGTTAGCCATTTATAGTAAAAGACTCAAAATCTTCTAACATTAACTATAATTCTTACATTGAATATTAATGAATTGCGTCTGGTGGATTATGTGAAAAATAGTCTGGATAACATTCACCAAGTTTTGCACCTTCCGGTCGTGGCCCGTGCTTTTTTTCATCCCAGTGTAATTTGTATTGCATTCTGATCCATTCAGCACGCTTTTTCTGAAAATAAACGACGTTATGACTTTGGATTAAAACAAACAAGTCAAATTCCTTTATATATCCTAAACATTGTAGATGCCACAAAATATAATTCCACTTTAGAAATAAGTTCAACAATAATTGATGAAACAGCCAAATTCTAGAAAGTTATTTTGTAATTGAAACATGCGAAATCGGTTTACAAAGCTACTAGGAATGGAAAAAGAAACTTGTTTGTAGTTCGTGATACATTCGTTGAAATCGCGACGCTCTAAATCACAGTACTTCCGGCCAAGTTTTTGCCCAAAAGCCTCTAAGCAGTGATAATATTGTGATTCAAAAAAGCCACACTGGGTATCTATAACACCATCTTTAAGATACTAGTTCCACAGAAATTCGAAGCAATTCGATTTTCTGATTATCAAAAGAAACAGAGATCAAGCCATGTAATGATAACCAGGTTAATACGAATATCTCAGGTCCAATGCATACCTTGCTTTGATGAAAGTCTGCGAAGTGCGTCAACAAGTGGTAGCCTTATCATTGGCTCGAGCATATGCTCCTCAGCTTCTTGAAAATGTGGATTTTCCCGCAAGCTCATCCTGACCTTGATTTAATTTGCTAGGAGAACCTGAAAAGCTAACTATCAGCTTGAAAAACTGCAATCCACTTTTCTAGAATTTCACAGTGCAGCGTAGAAACCAAGAAAGATTTCACGTCACGAAATCTCACCCCGAACTGAATTTCCTATCACTGAACCTCCCTCTCAGGGAAAACTGTCACCAGCAGATAGCTGTGTCTAATCTCACTGACGCCTTTTCTAACACAAGCCCTAATTGCAACTTCAATCCCAAAGTTTCTGACAGTATTGCAATGCCGATGTCTAACGGGTTGTGGAGCATTCTTCTAGGACTTCCCGGAACTTCCTCCCAGGCATTTCCCACTAGTCACCACCATTCTTGATATTCGTCTAATTCGAAATCTCTTACAACCTGATCAAAAGTTTATTGCTTAAATAATTGAACTGATACAATATTTATATCGATTATCGATTGATTACATTGTTCTTCGTTATCAGTTATTATTCCACATCACAGCGTTCTTCGCCTTCTGATTAAAATGTTTGCGGATGGTGAAAGTGAAGGAATTCCTGATAAATTCGACGGTGACTTGTTATCGAATTCTTCAGTATCCATCCAAACTCCTTTTCTCGACTCTTTCTTTGAAAGTCTGTCCGAGTGGATGAGCAGCCTTAAATTCTAAGAATCAGTTCTACATTATCAGTCTATCAAGAAAATTGTTCTCTTCAGACCTTATCATATTCATCAGTCATAAATCGCAAAAGCAAATCATAATTAATTGTTAATAATCTAAAATGATAAAACGAAATTCATTAAAATCAAACAGCCAAAAAAAAAAAAAAATGAGAACAATAAATTAAAAAGATTTCTATTCTTCCCTTTACCACAATCTACACTTCTGAGTTTTCAATGGTAACACTGAACTTCTGAATTGTCAATATTGATTTTGGATGTTCTTGGACAATGATATTTGCGGCAACGGTAATATGCTTCGGCTTTTTTTTAAAGTACGTCAAACGCATCTTAATTTGGTCTGAATAAGTCTGCAATGCAGTATATATTATTAGCAATATGCGTAAGTAAAACGAAGAAATATGAAATTATTAGCGAAATGGCACTATGTTAGCACCGCAAAATGGAAATGTACGAAGAATGACTGTGCAGTAGCAAAAGCAGATAGATGAGTGTGCACTAAGTTAATTAGTCAAAAGGAAAAGAAGACCAAACCTTAGTGACAATATATGTTAAAGCTATAAAGCCAACTGCAGCAACGCTTGAAACCACCAGCAGATCAACAAGGTCATCATCCATAAGCAGAGCTTTCTGGAAAGTATTGAGATTTGAAGCGACATACTTCCATTCTTCATAAGAAATATTCAGTGTCACAGAACTGCATTCCAACTATTTTGCATCATTGTGTGTAAAAAAGAGGTGAATAATCAATCAGATATAACAAAGCTGAGAAGTTTAAAGCTATAAAGGGATGAAATAGTTTCTAACTTATTGCTGACTTTAACAAGGGAGAATTTATAAATAACCAAGTGAACCGGAATCTAAGAAGACAAAATTACAGAGACAAGGTTTGCTTTAAAATTCAGAGCATATTTGTTAGCTGTATTTGTAATAAAACAAACAGAACTGTCAGAGTGCAAAGGTTAAATAACTCACTAAAAAAAACTTTTCATTTACAGCTGCAAATAATGCGAAGCATTAATTAACAGGCAGGCAAATCCATGAATTAATTTCTACCAACTCACTACCACATCTCAAACCACTGAATGATAAACTTTTTTTTTTACTTTTGAAAATATGTTCTGGGTGAATATGCGTCACTTTGTTTGCATGCAGTGATCATAAGTTATTTAATGAATGCTACAGCTTGAAATAATCCAAAATAATTCCACAGTTTAGCATAATGTCCAATATTCCCTCTCCCCTCCCCAAGTGTGAGAATTTCAAAACTTTTTACTTCATCTCTTAAAAAAATTTGATTTCTTTGCAATTAGTACAGGCTAACTCCTTTTTGGCTATCTGATTGCTCAAATATTTTTGATTACACATGAATGGCGTTTTCAAGTGGTCCTGAGTAAATTTCTTTTGTGCCCTTATTTGGTGAGTAATCGACACTAATAGGAATTTAACTGGTATGTACTTTATAAATGATAAGCAGTCGATATTACTTTCAGAAATTTTTGCAGAAATTTTTTTTTTTTTTTTAAGAAATCCTCCACCACAACAATATCACATTGTGTTGTTATAAAAATACAAGCAAGATTTGTCGCAAACAAACTCTCCAACATTGATATTGCCGACCATCGTGGAACTCACGTCAAATACTTTAGGCTTATTTGGATTTCACACCAACTTTTCCTTTTCTTCATCACACTGTTTAAGGACAACGGTACACCATTCAAATTAAATGAGACGCTGAAAGCTATAATTGTTTAACTTGAAGAGTACAAAATCTACTGACAACTGCCAGACACACATCCACCTTTGCAGGTAAATTTCACCTTTGTTCTGCTTACATTTAATTACTGGGAAAGAATAGCAAGCTGTCAGCTTCAAACACCGCCGGTGACAATAACTATCTGAACCAGACAGGAGCAGGCACGAACGCATGCTTCATCACTCCCTTCGTGAAAAATTATTTTTAATGTAAACTGTACACCACACCAAGTAACTTTAACCTTCCATAATTCACCCTAATATTCACCACCTAAAACCCCGTCCATGTTCCGAAACACTACCGATGTTAGCTTCCAATTTGTATTGTTTGTATTTTGTTTGTATTGTTAACAACTCCATCCTAACATTTATTGCAGCCAATTCTTTTTCTTTTCAGCAAAGGATTTCAGCCCTTTTAAACGGAAATTCTTTTTTTAACCATTTAAATAAAAAATAAAATTAAAAACAAGCTGATAACTGAAAACAGAATAACCCTACTTTTTGTCCCCAAACCCATTATTTGTTTATCATTTTGACTTATTTATTTATTTCACACAACAGGTTTTTTTCCATCATATGAAACTTTCTAGTATTACGTTTTAAGTTTATATTGTACTCCGCACACTTATTACTCTACTAGAAAAAGTAAATGCAGATGAAAGCGAGGGACAATACTTGTCCCAGAGGAACTGCTTTAAAGAAGAAGTTTTACTGTTATGTGGAAATGTAAAGCAAAAACAAAAATGATCATGTACACAGCTATTTTTTCAAGACTGTACTCAATTACCCTTAAAAATGAAATAATGATCAAACGAAGAAATAAAACTATGGCAACAAATAAATGTCAATTTAACAAGCAATACAAAAATTTCAGACTTGCTTATTACATATTCCACATTTTGACGTTGAATTTAATCCACGGCAATATCAATAACTATAATCCTGTTTGCCAATTATATGCTTTCGCATTTCCCATAACCTATTTCGACTATCCTGATCACTGAGCAACCAAATAAAAGCTGCGACTACACCAATACCTGCACCGATCACCGAAGCGTGCAAGCCATGCGCACATCGAAAAAGTCCTCCAGTAACAGCGCCCGCAGCTAAACATATAACAGAGAAAACTCTCAGCTGACAATTAAATAGAATATTCCAAACCAATGCGGCAACAATAAAAAGGTTCTAAAACGCAACTGACACTGCTCAATTACCAATAAACACACGGCAAAAAGAAATTTTACCAATAGCATTAAGATCATCCTTTGCACGGAGTTTTCCAAAAATCATATCAGCAACAGAGAAGATAAAGACAATAGAACCAGTTGGATGCGCGAAACCACTACCATGTTTTACCGAGGAATTCATTAGACGTGTCATGAACGGTTTAAATGGCTAAACAAAGCTTAAATAGTTTAAAAAAAAAAAAAAAAGAAAAGAAAACCATGCAGGAGGTGTGAGATCTGAAAGATCTCAATGATTTTTATTCGGTTCCACATCCAACTTTATAGCGCCGATGTTTTTCCAAGATTTTATGAATAAAGAAAAACAACAGAAAGGAGATACTTCGAATATTTTGAAATCTATAAGCGGGAATAAGCCGAAATCTGCCCTTACCAGTTGCCTCGTATTAGGATTTCGTAATTCTGGCAAAAGACCGCGCAGACTTCCCACCGCATAGCCACCTAAAACTGCCCATCCAATCCGACCCATCGCAAATTCTAACTCTCCCTTCGATTCACCAGGAACAATATACATGAAAATATTCGGCACATTAATTGCATGAATAGTTTCTACTTACTCCAGATCTTTACATACAAATCTCTTTCTCTGTTACTTAAAAGTAACTCCAAAGACTTTATATTAGAATAAAATTTAAAAAAAAAGTTTTATTTTTTGCCTCAAAACTTTACAACTACAGTTCACTCCAACAAAAAAAGCAAGAAGGACCGCTCAACAATTTACAACTTACTGGGGAGTGGATTCCCGAAAAACAGCGGGATCCATTTGTAAATAAGGTGAGAGTTGCTTCTCAAATGGTACACCGGCTTGTTTCAACTGATCTAACGCGAATATCGGAGCTCTATCCAAGCCGATCATGTTCGTGCTATCCGCTTCCGAACCTAATGTATTGTCTAACACAGGTGCTGTCGAACCCATTCCTGCTGAATCAGGGAGTGAAGGTGACTGTGACTCGAAATTTGATGAGTTGAACGAAGATGCTGACGAGCTAAATGGCCAAACCATTCTGGTGCTCCCCTACAAGCAAAGAAATGTGCGTAAAGAATTTTCGAGCACTTTAATAGTGAATTCTCCCGCTTCAAATTTGTTGCAATCTATCAACATTCTGAAAAACAAAATGTACTGGTCAAGCAGCCATCAGAATTCCGTAAACTCTGGAATTATGGAATAAATAAGGTAATCATGAAGGATACACTACATCCAGACTATGAAATGAATATAACAATAAATATAGTGAAACTATTAGAAACCACAAAAATCAAAGAATCCTCTGAGTTCGATTTTTGACACCTAACATGTATGAAAAAGATTGCTTCTCTACATCTCCATAAACTTATATTTGTATGACTACCTTGCATAACCTCCCAAATTTGTATGACACTTTCTAGATTGGCCTAAAGGGATTGGGATTACTAGTTATGTAGAAAATGCAGCCATGAAATTCGTAAAAACAAAAAAGAATATGCTGAGCCGACAAATTAAAAAATATTAGTGAGGAATCGAAATGACGGTAACATCGACCTTACACAAGCTTTTGGCGTCAATTGTTTGATGAAAAAAAAAAAAACAAATCTTACCAAAATGATAAATGAGCCAGGAGCACTGTAAATGTGCGACGACTTTCTGTAAGCCAAGAGCCTGAAATGGAATAATACATCGCTTTCTCCATCTCATGTCCGAAAAACATTACCGAAAAACGACCAAACACAAAACGAAACTCTCAAAAACACATCGCCGAATCTTGGCACGATCCCAACGCAGGCTAAAGGTAGCGCCAATTTGAAATGCCGCTTTATTGTAGCATAGAACCCACACATGATACACCCAACCCCTTTCAGCTGCACCAGTAAAATCTCGAGTTTCTATTAACAAACTGAAGGGACTCCTGCTTCCTCTCCATGTTTCTTATCAAACAAAATATTTTCCGGCCATTTAATTTCGAAAAAGTTGAATTTTTGTCAGTGAAAGGTTAATTTCAACAAAAATTTGATTACAAGAGCAAGCATTGTGTTGCAAACAGCAACTGATACTTTCCTCCCCTCGGAAAAGGCTTTTTTTTCTTCTTTTTTTTTTTTTTTTTTTTTTTTTTGAAGCTGCACGTACTCTATCCTCTCACTGACTTCAACTCCTCCCTAACAAGCCAGAAAGTAGCTAAAATAGAACGAATGAGATTTAATGACGACAAAACACTCCATAAACAACAGCAACAGCCACTAATAACCCATCCAGTAAAAGGAGATATTAGAAATGAAAACTGAATAAAGACATCTAATTTCTTCAATGTGTAAGGAATAGCGGGATAAATGAATCCTCTTACAATGTTTCTCAATAACATGTGTAGTTTTACGTTGTCAAAAGGTGCTTCTGTCAACAGAAAAAAGACCAAAATGGTGCAACTTTCTCTAACTGCTGAATCTTGAGCAGTCCTGATAAATGTCCACGATCGAAATAAAATATACAACAATCAGGTACCTGTAATATCTAATTTATCGCATCTCACTGATTTGGCTCCCACAAGCTGTAAAAAAGTAATCTCAACCTAAAAAGAAGAAGAAAAAAACCTAAAGCTAGGTATTCGGTTCACAGCGAATTATTTAACTTTCATTCTACTCTATAACAACTACTCAGCTCAGTAATGAATATATTTTTTTATGATGCTGAAATCCTCCACCCGCGCTTTGTTTATAAATTTTATTTCCCTGCGGATTAATCCCACTGATGCTAAATGCATTCACGAGCAGCATAAGCTTACTTACTGTTACGAGATCTCTACCGTATGTTAAGGAGAATACAGGCGGACAGAGATTAACCAAGATGGCATAGCATATTCTGAAATCACATAAGAGGGTTTCTAACATAAGACAATAATGCAGCGGCTTACACAGTTTTAAATTAATAGACCAAAATAATGAAATGATGTAATTTCCACCAGCCCAGACATGAATAGTGCAAATAGTGAAAAACAAAATATGTACATTAGACAGGTAACAATCTTAGGATGCAGAGATGAATAACTTTTACATTCAAGCATATGCAAAACGACGACTTCATCTGAAACAACCCAAAATATATCAAAAAGAATAAATACATTGTAAAAATGCAACTGCTTTAAATCAGTTCAAAATTTCACTTGTTGGCCAACTTTCGGCATGTCGAGTGTTTCAGAATATAAAAAAAAAGAAAGAAAAAAAGAAAAAAAAAAAAGAAAATTAAATCATGACTCGCCATATTATAATGAAATTTTTAATATTATCGCCGATTACGACTAAAATCATCACGCGGTAGCTCGTAACGTCGGGAGCGATGATCGTCATCATAATTTCTGTAACGAATCATACGATTACGATTATCACTAGAATAACGCCTACCACCGTTACTATGAAGTTGCTGTTGTGATCCTCGATTACCATTACGTTCACGATCTCGATCTCGTCCACGAGGATCTCGCAGACTCCCAATGTCACCGCCCCCATGAAATCCTCCAAATGTTCGACGGTCTCCACGGTTATCCAATGTGGTACCGTAATTTTCGAAATGTTTTCTAGACTCGTGATGCAAATCACCATTAATCTTGACCGCATCGAGAATATCGTTATCGCCACCATTCGCATGTGGCCTTCTGGAATTTATAGTAGTGACAGAAGCTACTGTAGGAGAATTAGAGCTCGATGGTGACAGTGAAGAAAATATACATGAATCCAAAGGAGTGACTGGAGAGAAACTGCTAGTGCTGAGAGGAAAAGTGCCAGGTGGTACACAATCGATAACACCAGGTGGAGGTATATTTAAGGATGTTGGTGGTGGCATCGCCAAAGGCCTTGGGGGTGGGATAGTGAAAGAACCAGGAGGAAATGGAATCGTTGCTGGTGATGGACCAGAAGCTGCAGAAACTGCAGTGTAAGATGGCATTGCAGCAGGTACGAAATTAGTTAATGGCGGTACCCCTAGTGATGGACGTACATTCGGTGGCGGTGGTGGTAAAATTCCAGGAACGGTGGTAGACTGTGGGGGTGGTCCGATTTGCGGATTGGTATTTGGTGCTGATGGCCTGCTTCCAAGAACAGGAGGAACTGTTGTTGTATTTGCTGTCTGGCTACCATGCAACTGACTAGAAATAATCGGTGTTTGCAGAGAATTCGTGGTGCCGGAAATGGATGCAACATCTACCATTGTTCC
This sequence comes from Setaria digitata, assembly GCA_003640385.1. Classification (NCBI taxonomy): domain Eukaryota; kingdom Metazoa; phylum Nematoda; class Chromadorea; order Rhabditida; family Setariidae; genus Setaria; species Setaria digitata. Next base: position 22,722 of record RCAB01000535.1, on the reverse strand, counting down.
TACTACAGCATTGGGTAATGAAGTAGAGAAGTTCGGCGATGAACCATGCATCCACTGTGGAGGATTGTCATTTGACAGCGAGATTTGCACGTCATGGACTGATGGAGCACCTGCGACAGATGAACTTATAAGTTGAAAGGGTGGTGTCTGGGACACTTGAGACTGAGATTGAGTTGAAGGACCAGATGATGACAATGACCCAGATGAAGAAGCTTGTGAAAGTAGGGGAAAGGATGAGCTAACTGTTGTAGTAGCAGGTTCGCCTGATGCTACCGAGCCAACGATTGAAGGAAAAGGTGGGTGAGGTGCAAGACGTGGATCGGATACAACTGTTGACGGTGAATTTGTTCTAGATGTCTGAAAATACATTTTTTTGAGACTTTCTCTTGCTGGATATGTGGAAATAAAAATGGGGTAAATTTTCCGTGTTGACCAAAATGTTAGTTAATACGCATTCGAGTTAACCTACAAGCCGCAAAGATGATGATTTCCTCTTTTATTACGTCATTACCAATGAATAGTTTTTTTTTTTTCTCGAGGAAATCGGTGAACATAGAAGAGAAATAAAAACAAAATTCAAAACAAAAAGTACCTCGCTTGTTCGAATTCCTTCCATCATTTTCAACATATGCACTGAACCTCTGAACGACTGATTGGTTTGGAGCGAATCTAAATTATGGAAATCTCCTGTTAATCAATATGCTTCCTTGAAAAAAAAAAAAAAAAAAAAACGAGGCTAAAGTGACTGCAGTGTAAAAAACTTACCAGCTGTAACAATGGATTCCTCTTTAGCAGGCACCACTTTTGGTAATGGCAGTAGTGAGCTAGAACTGCACTGTGGTCCTCTCATTTCTAAAATTGTTTCTATTAAGGCTTGTATGATGAAAGGCAAATGAACAAAGTTCGAAAAAAAAAATGGAGTAAACTCTCGAATGTAATGGTTATATATTACAAAATAATGTAAATCCTAAATCCTGCTTAAACTTTCAAAACTTACGTTTGAATGCAATTTCGACACCTTCGCTAAAAGGATCATCATTAGCTGTTGGTGAAGGGGCATCACGGGGAGGTGAAGCACCAGGATAAACACTTGTTTTCAACATTTCCTCTACTTCTCCACAAACTTCCTCAATCCCCGTGCCAAATTTCTGGTAAGCCTAGAAAGAATTCACAAATTTAATTTATGATTTATTCAAAAGTTAACAGCTTGATGCAATCCATTTTAATAATATAACATAATCTTGAAATAAATTCTACCTATTGTCATAAATCACCAAACTACTCACATCTTCCACAACAGTGACATCCCGTAATTGTAAGGTAAAGCAGCGCTTAGCACGTTCAACTTCATTTAGAAGATGCTGTCCACGTTTGCGATGCTTTGCTAACGCTCCGAAAAAATCTGTCAGCTTTGTGTATGACTGCTCAATTTCTCCCATGAATTTCTCACCATCTCGACGATCTGTAAAATTAAAGTGAAAAGCTCTCACCTTGCTGAAAGTCAAAAACAAAAACAGTGATCTGGAGATTTTCCTTAATTTAAGTTACGACGTTTTAGCTTGACTAAATGACTAGAGAAATTCAGAAGATGCAATATAAATTCAAATGAGGAATTTGCTTTGATTCAGCAAAAAATTATCGAATAATTTCTAAGATAGCATGACAGATTCAACAAAATAACTTTACCTTTCATTCGACTTTTTATTTTATCCTTAAAATTAAAGTCACTTCTTGAAAGTAACTCCCTTGCACGTTCCATCACTAAATTCCCTTTGTGGTAACCTTCCACATCACGTATTAGATATCCAATATCGAAATCAAGCAGTGTGTTATCTTCCAATTCATTGCCATCATCTAAACTGATTTTATTGTCTAAACTTCATAAATTTAAAAGCATAATAAAATTCCAGTGAGAAATAAACGCTCGTTCGTTAAACTGCATCTTATTAGTGATGTTTAATTTGGATGCTAATTTCTGACCTAAGAATAAACAGCATTACAGCCTACCAAAACAGATATATTATTCAAAGTATCATTACGTATCAAGTCTGCAACTGCAAAAAATTACTGACAGTACGTGAAAATTTTTTTATTAATACAGTTATACTCACTCTGTGCAGCTCGCATATCGGCAAGCTGCGATTTTGAATAAATTTGCCGCTCCTCGAATATATCAAGTATTCTGCTAACAGCTTTTTGGACATTTTCGCTACCTCTAAAAAAAAAAAAAAAAATGCATAGGAGAGATAACCAGTATAATCTTGATCTAGGAATAATAGTTTAATAGTTTTCTTTAGTTTTCATAACTGTGTTTAATAATGGAACCAATAATTATTTTTAAACTCTCTTTACTTAACATACGGGATCATATAAACGATCCACATATGATTTGGTGCTTTAAAATGATCACGAAAACAACTGGTACAGGGAAAGAGAATGTCTAGATATAAAAACATAAAAAAGTCTGAAAGAGCTAACTCGATATGCTTTTATCTCAAGGTAAATTTCCAAAAGTAACCTGGAATACGAAATGGCATTGACCCAATGTGGAGCAAACGCTTGAAGTAAGACATGTGAATCGCCCTTTTTCTTTGCTTTTTGGCAGACATCATTTGCTACGTAAAACAAAGCAATTTGTAAAGCATCGCTAGCTGCAATAGCCCAAATTATAAAGGTAACAAAAGAAATAATACACTACTCTTCCAGATAATTTGATATTTCCTGTTACAAAATCTAGGTTTCTAACTGTCTTATGAACCAAGACAGATTCCATACCGCAATTAGTATGAAATATAACCCCGTTTGAAAATCTCGATTCTTTGAAGCTAGATTTAGGCAAAAAGAATAACGGAGGAAGCTGCAATGATAAGTAATGTGTAAAAGTTCTTGCATTTTTATTAAAACATATTGGTAGCAGGAATCCAATTTAATACTATTAATGATAAAAACAGACTGGAAAACAACAGTTTGTGTGAGAACGTTAAATGTTCTGCTCAAAAAAGTCATTAATTAATCAGATGAGAAGCAATGTAATTCTTTTAATCATTAACGCCATATTTTATGCAAATGAAAGTTAATATTGACTTTTAATTCCAGCGAGAACGCCAAGTCATATAAAGATATTGAGGTCTTGATAACAAGAAAAGAGTGTAGTAAAGAAAACTTCCACTTCGTTATAATGATAAACATATTAAGCATCCGGAAATACTAAAAAAAAAATAAACAAAGTGCTTCAATACAAATAAAATTATAGTCTGATAGCTGCTTTGCAGCAACTCTAGCAGTAGAACTGCAGCGCTGGAAGAACATGAGAAAAAAGAAGTATCCTGTAGGATAAAATTGCAGCACTAAGTTTTATTCTTTCATAACCAGCTTACTTACAGAAACAATGAAAAGATACGACCGGGGAAGATTTAAAGAATTCCCTAAAGAGCTTAGTAGTGAACCAGACCACGAGTTCCCAGTACTCCACCTCGATCCCACTGCTTTGTCAAACTTGAGAGATTGTTACGCAAAGGAAAATGTTTTAACAATTCGTGTCACATTCCTAATTTTTACATCAGCGATATATTGCTACAAAGTTTTGTTATGAATGAATTATTACAAACTTTTAAAAAAAACTTACTGATTAATGAAGCTTCACACTTATATTAATCTAGCACAAACATACCGGTTTTGAATACTTCAGTCCAGCAGCTAACGAACTGCGCAGACGAGTCGCGATGATGCAATATCCACATGGATGTAGTCTGAATGGATTCTGAACTCTGGTCGACAGCCCGAAGTCGTCGTGCGATCACCTCTTCTGAGAGCGCCATTATCAGTGTTCCCGCATATGCAGCGTTTCTAAAACTGTTTATGGCAGTGAAGTAGCACAACGTGCATTCGAACTCAACTTCTATCTGTTCATATCATATGGCATCACATGCTTCACTCATGTATCATCAAGATAAAGCTACAAACGCAACTTATTTCCGGAACACGTGAAAATGAGAACCCCAAGGAAACACATCCAGCCATCCGAACGGGATGTCCGAAGTCTGTGACGCGCTATGAAACAGCGAAATCCTGAGGCGATCAATTGGTGATTCAGGTTGCGCAGTAAAATTCGCTTCGTTGGTAAGGTCAAGAGGAAGCATAGTTTGAAGGAGTAAAGGTGTAGCTCTGAATATGACTGCCCTCTTCAATTAAAACCTTTTGATGCTCTCGATAGGACTATTTGGTCAGGTTTTCTTGTCTAAAGGTCAGTTCTTTTGCCTGTGATGAAGAGCAACACCTGATAGAAACTAAGAATTTTACCTGTCTTGAATGACAGTATCTGTTGATGTTTTCCTGTTGAACAAACAACGTTATTTTTATTCACCGTTGTATACAGATATGTATGTGGTAAATATTTGTATGAGGAGGAATCCAAAACTACACACAGTAATTTACAAAATACTATTTATACAGTGAAATAGAACAGTTGCCTTTTAATATCGAATCACCTACAGAATGCAGCCTACCAGTAAATCAGCTAGTACTTTTAGCTCTCAACGAAGTTTCAATTTCCGGAACCATAGAAACCACTTGAAGATAATGGGATTTCAAATTGAAACATAATGTTTAACTGAAAACCGAAGAACTTCACTCAATTCTTTAAACCATACTCTGCTGTCCATGTATTAAATGCTCATCATTGTGATCTATTCATTTCAGCGGATAGAATTCACTCAAACTTTCACTAGATCCAGAGCGTTTTGAATCATTCACTTACGATATCTTATTTCCAGCACTTATCTAGTTTATCCAGATCTAACTTAACTGACTTAACAAATCGGCGCTCAGTAAATTTGTGAATACTAAGAAAAACAATATTCATCACACCATTCATTTATCCAAGAATTTTTTCCAGTGTGAATTCGGTTACAATGGATGCGATCGAGACAGCTGGTTGTTGTGGATCCCTGATTTTTGGAATTGCATTCAAAATAAATTTCTCTACCAAACCATTTTTATCAATTTCGTGACCGCGGAACAAACGATCCTCACTTCCCGGTATCCATATCGGTAACGGTGCTTTCGGCAGTGGTCTGCCGGAATCTGAAGTTAGAAAATTCTAAAACTGGGTCAAAAAGTTTTGTATCCACTCATCCTTGAATTTTTCTGGAGTCATGAAACTGCAAATCCAGTTAACTTTATAGTTTAAATCGAATTTGGAGATCCAACCTATTATATAGCGCAAGCTGAATGAACCATCTTGGCCGAGTTCTGCAGCATCGAAAATAACTAAAACTTCTGCTTGATCGGATAACACATTCACTGGTTCACTCCCACAGCTACAAAATTCAATGGACCACGAAAGAAGATGAATTTTCGAAACAAACAATTAATATTTCATAGTACATCCGTATTCATTAAACTCTGTGTAAATTTCAAAACTGATAGGTTCATATTTAATCAAAAAAACTGTTGCTAAACAAAAGATGTATATGTATTTTAAATTTCATAACTTGGACACTGAATCCTAAGTGGAATGAAGTTATGATATTTTTTCTCTAAATACATATTCGAAAAAGTATTTGAATTCATCATTCAAAAATCTATTCTACTGCATAAAATGTAAAAAGAAAAAAACCATATCCTAAATCCGGTTTGCTCGAACGCCGAATTATGTTTTATTTCAACGTACACCTGACAGGTAGTGTCACACCGAAAAGCAGCCGATTCAATTTCAATACGTATTCTCGCATTATCTGCCTAGAGGTATCGAAATTTTAGTATGAATTTAATTTCACTTTTATAATAAAACATTTCAAAAATCTATTCTACTGCATAAAATGTAAAAAGAAAAAAACCATATCCTTTATATAATAAAGGCTGTCAGTTAAGTGGAAGTAACCTTAATTTGTGAGTGCACCTACTGTAAATTAAGAAAAATAACTCTAATCCTCCAGTAGCATTTGTGAGAGCCTCTGTAAGCAAGCCGTTGCCAGACACTTGTTGCAATCAGTTCGCCACCACATGAACCTAAATCAAAGAGTGCTTTCTTATCTCATTTTTTACTGCTTATTCAACCAAAGATGAACTGGCTTCAAATTCACTTCCATTGTTAGATAGAAAATTCGAGTATTAGCTATAAAATAACTTATATACTTGGCTGGACATCAGCACATGTCACACCACCTAATCCAGTCGGACATTTACATAACTGGCAGTTGTTTGGATCAGGGTAACCACCGTTTTGGCACGCCAGTAACGAAGTGGCACATTTATCTGCAAAGCTTAACCCGCAATAGTGCTGGAAAAGTGTACTGAATTCACATTTAGCTAACTGGATAAAAGCCACAGAAGTTTCATGTTCCTTTAAACTGAAAAAAAATTCAAAATCTCAAAGTGAAACTATGTCACATGAATATTATCGCACACTTTCTTTCCCTTTCAAATTTAATTTTAAAAGAAACACACACTCTCAAATATTCGACTTTTCATGAAGTGATTAGAATAAACTTAAACTTACGGTGGCAATAAAGTCTATTTATTTGTTTTATATCTATGAAGGATGGACCATGTCTTTGACCAATAGTGTGGCTATACCTTTTGTCTACCGTCTCAATGGTTCTATGATTCCAATCAGTAGAGAATGCCTGAATTTTATTTCTAAAATAATTTCAGCCGGATGAAAACCCTTGAAAGAAATTTTGCAACTTCAGTAAAGACTGATCGTCACTGACCTTTCATTTCACCCAAATTCCGCAAACGCTAAAACTGTATTAAAGCTAAAATTTGCCGAAATTACAGAAAATGGATCTACTGGAGTTAAAAGTATGTGTGCAAGCGTACATTTGGTCCATAATGCATTACGGAACCGAGATCGAATGGGACTCCCATACTCTCAGTTTCCAAATAGGACCGCTTTATAAAATTGCCCTGTGTGCCACGGATGATATATTTGTTCTGCAGTTTAATGTATTGATCTCGATCTGGTCGAGATTGTTCGTGCCAGAAACCTAACGAATGACCAATCTCATGAGATACAATACCAACCTGAAATTAATATACTGTCTTATCAGAGATTCATACGATTACAACAGCTGAGTCTTTTGCCTTTGTTCGCCAAGTTTTGATTTCGTAAAGGATATCAGGAATGCTCTATGTATATCGATGTCTTTCAGTCGGTTTGATCTAGTCATATGTCTACTTCCAAACAAAACAAAAGCAAGTAAGAAACATACGTTGTCACAACCGTATCCAATTGATATTTCTTGACGGCCACCAGTCCTTCCAACGTTCGAATAGCATCTTAATAATGTTTACTGTAGGATTCAGAGATTTTCAAGACTTATCATAATATTGATCGAGGGTGATCGAGAATAGAATACCGAATGAAAACTTAGAATTCTGGATGAAAATTTTCAAGTCATGATATTCTTGCCACAATACTCTCTCCAGTAATGTAAAAACGTACAATTATATTATTGATCTGTTAGATCAATTATTGATTATTTAATATTAATTTTGTTCGGCACTTAGTTTTGGAGATACATTAAATATATCAATATTCAACTCTATTTTAACGTTCATTTTCACGAGATGTTTTGGGGATATAATATCAAATAATCCCGAGAAACTCAAAATTTGCGAAAAATTCCAGAATGCAAACCCGCTTCCACGAAAGAAAATCACTCGATCGTACCCGGAACCATTCTCCTCCCATCGAACACATGTTTCACGTTGCCAAAAGTTCAGTGCTAATCGTATCGTATTACGCCATATTTCCACAAAAATTTATGTTTAAAAGTGAAATTGAATTAAAAAGTATGAGCAGTATTATGTCTTACAGTCGGTTCTATTTATTTCGATAATATATCAAATTTTCTATCAATGAAAGGAAAACCATCAGAAGAAACAAATTCATAAGGTATATTCCGATTTCTGGGCCATCGATAAATGCTGCCTGTAATGACTTTTCGTCTACTTCTTCGATGATTACCCATGTGCTGCTGTTTTTCAGCCATTACAATCCTGAATTTAATGGATTTAATTCAAAACTACAACGATATAAAAATAAGTTTCAAAGATTATGGTTTCAAAACGGAATGCTAGTTTTCTTATTATGTTGCATTTTAAAGTAATCCTACCATCATCCCCAATACAAGTATAAGAGACATTAGTTAAGCGAGTACACCACCATTCTTCAACTGTTATTTTCTAAATTATCGTCCATATTCTTTTAAAGTCACAAAATGAACTGTATAATGTTCCTAAAAAAATCTCTAAAATAATAATTTTGTCGTAGCTGAATTTGAAACATCATTTAGAAAATTATAATTTAAAAAGAAAAAAATCATTCCGAATATTTTTGGAAGAGAGCCCTAAATTACCAGTCACCATTTTCTTCACAATTCTTGATAAAAAGCTGCAAAATATATCCAGAAAAAAGCGGAATTTCTCTCAAAAATCAAAGAATTTCCTTCCCACAGTATCCACACCAAGTTATACGTTTTTTTCCTCTAATTCCCTCATTTTGAATTCCATTATTATTAACAAAAGACTGCAACTTCATAATAGCTGAAAACTCGAGGTTAACAGCAAGCTGGATTCCTAAATCGTAAGTTTACTGGAAATACAGGCATGATTTTTTCCCTATCACCGGATAAACATTGCCAAGTAATCCGAAAATCCGAAATTTTGTGGTCGGATGACCATATCATTAAAATAACTTAAGGAATTTTCCATTGGATTATTCAGAATCGACTGTTTGTAACTATGCAGTTAATAAAATGTATGGGAGTTAAAAGTGCATTACTGCTGAAAATAATTTTTAAAATAAAAAATCAACACAATCATAATCATACAATCTCAAACTGAAGTTTAATGGTTTTTTTGGTTCCTTCGTTAAGGTAACTAGGAAATCAGAATTTGAAAAAAAAAAAAAAGAAGCTGAAAGGGAGAAGATCCATTTAATACCAACTAAGGTATTCGGGAATGTGAAAAACGGTAGTAGAAGCACTTAAGACAGAGACCGAAAATTGTACTAGAAAATATCGAATTATATACGCTATGCAGAATCTTGATGACAGCCGGCGCGAAAAACGCTACGGTTAAAGATAGAGCAGTATAAAATTAAATTAAGTTGAAAATACTAAATTGCACCTTTTTAATTGATCGACAGTCAAAACAATGTCACTTTCAAATAAATTTCTTGCGATTGGTCTATTTCGACCCGTTTCCGTTCCATCGTTCACTGGCAGTAATCGTTGCTGAAAACTGTCCTGGTGGTACATTTACATTCGTTAAGCAAAATGCTACTGTCTCAGTTCAACTTTTTTTGCCTAAATTACATCATGCAACATTGACAGTAAAACGATAAAACGATAGCTAATGAGTTGTTAGTTTCCCTCTAAAATCTGTCACAAGTACAAACCGTGCGACTAACATCACTTTGACCTGAAGAAATGGAATTGAAGAAAACGTTTAGTAGCTTTTGGACTGATTGATAATCTTGATTTTTCTGGCGGTGAACATCCGAATAGTGAGATATCTCGTCTAATAGCTAAAAAATTGGAATGAACTAAAACTGAATGTAATTAATGTCGTTCCTCAAGAAATTGATATTGTTAATAATAATAGGAACTTACCCTAAAAACTTCTTGTCCAAAATTTGCTGAGTGTCTTACTGTATCATGAAACATAGGCTGTGATGATTGGAAGCTGTCTGACGACCTGAAAATTCTTACTTAAGTTTGTCCTGCTTCCCGTGCATTATATGGGGAGATGCTTACTTTAACCAGCTCCTTAATTAGACTATCGACCATTAATTTTGTAGCAAAAGTCATTCAATCGATGAGAAATATAAGACAATTGAGGGGTGCAGAAACTCTGGAAAATGAAATGATACGGCTGCTGGGGTTGAGGGTTTCGATGGAACTGAACTGCTTGCTGATTTTGTTGCGAAATTATGAATCGATGATGTCGGGAAACTGAAGGAGAAAATTGTAAATCAGTGAGTCAAAATTCGATCACTGAGAAAAGAGAAAAAGTGTCCGTCCAAGTTATTAGTGAATTAAAACTGTATGATAAATAAATTTAAATTTGATAATTAGAAATCCAAATTTCTAATCTTCCAAAACTCAGAAAAATTGAAATTTGAAAAGGAATAAAGTTGGAGACAAAAGAACTGAAACCTTTGGCTACACTTAACGTCTTATTACAACATTCTTTCTAGAAATTATCTAATTTTTCATATTAACGAACGGTTATTAGGCCGGAAATTATTTGCGAGAAATGGCGATGCTCGTGTAGTCCCAAGAAAATTGTTTGTAATTAGGTGGTAGTCGTGGCGAGCACTTATCGAGAGTGGAGTCGTCGCTATCACTTTCATGGTGGTTGGTACCGGTGGAACCAATACCTCCGTTAACGATTGCGACTCTTTAGGGGATAATTTTGAAAAGGACTGAAATTAGGAAAAAGCAGTGCGAATAAGCAAGAATTTTATTTAAAATGATCGAGAAAATCACAAAAAATTCATTGGATATAATATTGCTACAACTTCCACTTCGCAAGAGAATTCGTTTGAGAGCATTCCTGACAGCTCGAAAATTGCAATTCACAAGATGTGATACTTGGTGAGCAGTGGACTGAACAAAAATTCAGCAATACCGGAGAATTTTCATGTGCAGAAAGCCTTCCAGCAGAACATTTTTAAACTAAAAGCACTTCAGAAGCTGTATACTTAATGCCGAACTATTTCGAATTAAACTTGGAGCAAACAATTTTAGCTGGCCTGAGGAAAGAAACAACTGTCCAAAGTAATAATAGAAGAAAGAAAAAATAACTTTTCAAGGCAAAATAAACACTCGTTGTAAGAATCATCAAATTATTTGTTCTCAGATGGGCAAAGCTCTCAGAGAGATTTTAATGCATTGGAAATGTAAAAGGAAAGAGCGTGAAGTTAAATGAGAATCGAATAAAATATTGAATGTGACAGTTGCACAATGATCAGAACAAAAGGTGGAATGTAAAACTGTATTCACTAAGCGTAGAAATCAGTTTGAAAATTACAGATACTGGATAGTAATGACAACTGATAATATACAAAGGAGCTATCAAAGATAAAATAATACCTCTGATAGAAAATACTTGTTTCGAAACAATTTTCACTGGCAGATGCTACTAACCACTAGTTTCCTATAGTGATCAGTATTTTTGCTTATAAAAATCTTCCTTTAAAAGGTAACGAAAATTGAAAACAAACCGATGATTTTGGCCAAACATTCATGACTTGATTTTGAATCAGCTGTTGACCGATATTGGTACCAAACTTGACAAAATGCTAAAATAATTAAAAAAAAAAAAAAAAAAAAAGGGAAAAACTTAGCGTCTTCATCTCTATCTTTTTTTTTCGAGAAATATACCAACGACATCTATCTAACAATAAAGTATGTTTAAAAAGTACGAAAATTCTGTCAATAGTTTTTGAAGAAAGAATGAAAATTTATGCTTCAAGGATTTGAAGGTAAAACTTGAGTTAGCGACAAGAGAGTAATTCACTTGTATCACGTTTCCGTTACCACTGGTTTTCGCTCCTTCTTGACCAATAGCGCTGTCCAAAAATGGTGAAACCAATGATAAAAGATCTTGACACTGCAGTGTAATTATGACTGTTTAGAAGTTAGAACACTACACTACTTGAGTGCTACTAGCCAGTACTTATTATTTCAGCGTACGCTTAACTAACATTCTAGTGAAGGAAAATCGTCCATATGAGACAAGTGAGAAATTTGGTATCTTTGAAACCCATTAATCAAGCAACAGAATATTCAGTTAAACTTAATAATGAATTGGCAGTAATTGGTAATTAAAAAAAAAAACTACGCAATTTTTGCCCTCCTGATGGGACTATTAATTAATTAGTTGTAATTCATAAAGAGTTTTATTTCGCTAAGCTTTCCTTGTATAAATAGAAACTAGTTTAATTGTTTTTCAAAAGGGTGTTCTTTAATTAGTTTGTTCTTCACAATATATTCCATTTTTTTTTTTTTGTTTTGGTCTGTGGGAAGAAGTTAATTACCAGAAAATGGTTCGTAGGCAAAGTTGCGACGAAAGAACTTGATTTTGTGCAGAGGAAAAACCCAACAATTGCTTGAAAAAGACATACGAATTTCAAAAAAGTTTATCGCATTTAAAAATTCGATGAAAGTAAAAAGAAAATGTTTTGTCTTTAAACACAGAGGTAATTGGAAGAAAAAAGTTTATGCGAGAAAAATTGAAATGAAAGGAAATTTTAAGAAGTGATAGGAGTGTTTTCATAAATGTTAGCTTTCCTTTGTAGCACAAAATATCCGTTTGTCGTTTATTAGGGTTAAAATAGGAACTTAAAACTTTACTTTTAAAGCTGGATAAAACAGCGACACGATAATAATAACACAGGCTTTTTTCATCGCTCAAAAAGCATATGTCTCAAAGTATTTTGAGCAATTTGTTTCAACTGATTTAGCGAAACCTGCAAATACGCATCGAAAATAAGACATCAGAATAAACCAGTCTAGGGCAATAAAATTCACCAGTCTAGGGCAATAAAAAATGTGCAAGATTTGTAATAAATCACAAATATCTCGTTTGGCCATATTATCAGCGCAGGGTCTATTTATACTTACATGCAAGCCAAAACTGTAAAAATTAGAAAAAATGTACGCTCGCCAATAGAACTTTTTTAAATTGCGAGTTTCAGATTTTTAACTTTCAGTGAGCAGGACTATAACTGTGAGATAAATCCTGGATCAGACAATAGGATAGAGTTAGACACTTTAACTAGGAAAGCTAGAGCCAGAAACGAAATCTTCAGAATTCTATTAATTTCAATATATATTCAGAAAACGAATATGGTAAGGTAGAACTCTAATAATGATGGGCTTCTCTGATAGACAACTTCACAGTATTTCCTCTGAACTAAACTGAAGTCTATGAAAGTTGAAAGCAACAATGAATTTGCAAGGAAACAGGGTTGTTAGGGTATCGGAATACAAAAAGGACAGAAGAATATTTCATTCAATGGGCATTCTTTTGGTCAGAATGGAGTGAAGCGTTGAAGCGTACTGGAATCCAGTTTGAGAGATGTCATTCCTGTCCTCTAGTGTGAATATGCTTTGTTCAGAGGCCGTCGAGTGAATGGATCAGAAGTGGAACTCATGGCTTCGGCGTCGGTTCCTTTAGTCTCAATCTCTACTACAGCTAACGAACAAAAAAATAATTGAAGAGAACTAGTATCGAAGCATCTAATTAAAAAAATATGAAGGATCAAATGAATGGTGCTGATATCCGACAAGCTACACTGTACTTCTTCCGTTTGTCATATTCGCATCTCAGACATTTTCGTGAAGGTGAAATATAGAGTAGCATTAGTGTTAAAAGTGTAGACCATTTATCAAGGATTTGCTTGATAAGTTATGTGAAGATGAAAGTGGTGCGAAAGTGGAAAGGTGCAAAGTAAGGAAGAAGAAAGGTAAGCAGAGGAAGAGCGAAAAAGTATTCAACGAGCGGTCTTCAGTGTTGCTTCAACAGTGTCGTCAAGTTCGTTTCAACATCAGTGACCAGAATTGTGGGAAATCTTCAGTTAGCTGAAGCACATTGGTTACATCTAGTTTGAAATAAAAATTTTGACTTTCTTTTCAAACGAAAAGCTATCAACTTGTTTTATTTTGTGAAAGAGTAAAATGAGAACTTAATTTCCAAGTTAAAATTAAAAGCTCTTAGAAGGTTAGAAGTAGAAAACTTTATATTGCTAAATTTTACCAGAAATGTTATGAGAGCAATTTAAATGGATTAGGAAAATGAGTATCGTCTTTCTAGTTCTAACTTTCATCGTTATTTTTGTTGCGAAAAAATTCATATATTTCATATAAACTTAACAAATGCAGAAATAATAATTTATTTTCTTGAAACCAATGTATTGTGTGTTCTAACTCTCCTAAATGCTTTCTGTTTCCCAATAGAAAGCATTTGCGGAATAAATTAGGACTTTATTTTAAACTTACCAGGTAGATTTCTCATCATTTTACCTCTCCTCCAGTAATTTCATATAATCTGTTCAAAAACATACAATCTACTCTTATATACAAAGTATGATGTGAAATTTAAAATGGGTAATTTTAAATAACATATCATTTATTTTAAATATGACAACGATTGATGTAGGTGGCTTAAGTGAAACGTTGCCTGCAAGGTTAAACAAAGTAAGTTGGTGCGTATCTGAGGAGATATCGTGAAGATTTAAACCTCATAAAAAATGATCCAATTTATAGTACGCAAATGCATTCAAAAAGGCGGAAGGTGCAATGAAGTTATTGCTTGATATCTGTGCAAGTCCTAGTTTTGAGACAAGAGAAGGCTGGAATAACTTATACGAAAAAAAAGGTGAAAAAGTCTACTCCAAACAATTCGATGTTGGAAAAATATTTACACTAAAGGTAAATTATATCTCACTTCATGTGGACGTAAATATATTGCTAATAAATGTGCTGAAATTTTTGTTTTTGATCCATTCAGATAATTTTCAACGAAACAGTTCAAAACTTATTTTACGATCATTGGCACAACATCACAGCAACACCACTGTGGAATCCCAACTTCGCATACATGGAAAGAATTGAAAAGCTAACTCCACACTGTGATATTTTAAAGGTATTCATTTATCATTTATCATTTGCTTTAACATAAAATCAAGGCAGTACATCTTGCGCTTGAGAAATCCGTAGTTTTCTCAGAAATGTGAGAAATAGAATTGAATTTCAGTACGCAACAACAAATATTATGTTCGTGAAGAGCCGTGAATTTTTGGCCTGCCGATTATATCGCAAAATTGGATCTAAAATTTATGTAGCTGCAAGAAGTTTTGAAATAGATGAAATACCTGAAATGCAAAATAAAATACGGTATGTAACTACAAACAATTAATGATATTTTAAGTTACCTGTAATTCGAAAACTTTATTCTGAAGTTCATCCCTTCGGATTAAAAAGATAGCTGAGTAATTTAATTGTATAATTGAGCTATTTTTATGTACTCCCAAGATTTAAGCAACAGCTTTCTGAGTTAATGCTGTCATTTCGAGAAACAGTGCAGAGATGATGCTTGGTGCAGGACGATTTTCACCACATCTACCTGATTCGCAGAAAACTCTTATCGATTACGCAGTTTGTGTGGATCCAAAGATTAATTTACCTCAACGTCTTGTCGATACCTGTATTGCGTTTATTATACACCGTGATTCGGTGTTTGCGCGGAAGAATGTACAGAAACTGCAAGAGAGCAATCGTTCAGAGAAAGCTATGAAAACGTCTGATACCGCTGAAGAATCAAATTTGTGATGTGATGATGCCATCATGTACACGATACGAATACTAAAAGCTACGTGTATAGATGTATTGCAGCAAACTTCCTGAACAAGTCAGTTTCCAGTCGAAGAGTTTCTACGAGCAAGAGAAAAACTTTCTCATTCTAAGAATGTCTCGGAAAAGAGGACTTCTGAGGAAGTCCATCAACGCGGTTAATCACCGCGAGAGCAGAAGCATTAAGATCAACAAGTTACATTCCTAGAATGAAGCATCCACTGCAGTGAAGCACGAGACATCCGACCAACATTGGCAAGATAGCATTTCTGAAGAGAGCTGTTGTTCAGGTCGAACTAACCACAACAGATGATGTTTCTTGGCAGAGGTAGACAGTTATTATCGTGAAATGAAGCAGAGACAAGCTTTAATAATCAATGGGATCACTTTTAGGACGCTTTTACCGAATGAAGCTGTCGCAATCACTGATGTTAAATCTCTCGATGGTATATTTCGTTGCCATTTACCAAGATTCGTTGAACGGAGACTTTTTTGGATGTCGTAATTCCCTTTAGGCAGAGTTTCATCGGTTGAGATTTCAGTTTCAATGAAATATCTATCCCACGACATCCCTGGAATCCCTTGTATTTCTTTAGAAGGAATGGGTAAATTTTAAAGCTTCAACCTCAAAACTCAACAAACGTACTGAAACAATGTTGCCAGGTGTAATGCGTTCCATATAGGTACCATGCAATTGAATGGAAGCAGTATGAGAACCTGCTCCTTCAACTATTGCTGCTTGGACTCCTGAATTATTTCCAAATATAACAAAATTTTAAATAGCATTGGAAATGTAACTTGAAGAAAATCATTTAAAAAATATTATCATCAAAATTCTTCTCATAAACACATGGTATCACTTGCTAATTAATTATGTTTCTAATCATAAGCAGATAAATGACGAAAAAAAGATCGAAGATAGAAATAAAATGAAATAATGAATTCTACCAGAAAAGGCTAATTGACTTAATTAATTGACTATTATTAATTAACTTTATTATTGACTATTAGTACATAATCAGTTCACATCACCTTCAGTGTCAAACTTTATCGCTCCTTCTGGTTTACGTGGAACAGTGGAACTGAAAGACGTATCTGAAATATCCTTTTCTACATGAAAAGAGGCAAAGGAAATTGTTTTCCTTCAACGAAATGTTACTGAGGATATTTAATAGAAAGTATATTAGCAAAGTTTTCAGTTCGGAGGGATTATTCCTGAAAAGTGAGTCTGCTGAGCCAACAATTCCAAAATGTTTCCGTTTTTCACAAATATGAAATTAAAGGAATTCCATTCACAAAAGGTAAAGTTGGCTGTGTTTGTTGAATTGCACCTTCCATAATTCTCTACTCCAGTCTTCTCCAGTTTCATTAAAACTATTAGTATTAAAGACATTGAAACCGACATAGGCATGATTCTCGAATTATTTCTGATAACTGGCTCGTTACCATCTAGTTTTATTCTGAAGGATCACCATCACCATCTATAGTCCGTGCGTGACTGTTAATCGATAATAAATTATTGTATGAGCCTAGACTACTGCTTTGTGATTCACATGACAGTAGTTGTTCTGGCTGACGTCGTTGAGCAGTAAGCAACACCTAAGGGAAGCCATTTCAAACTATCAGTTCGGACCAGTTAGGTGATCAATTCTAAAATATTTCTCACGTGAAGTTTTTCGAAGTGGTCTTCGATGATTTCGCTTTTTAAAGGATTCTTCGACTGATAATTTTCGTAGGACAAATTGTGGCATATGTGCATTAGGTGAAGAGCTTTCCTGCAAACGTTCAAAACGACAGCTTCTATCCAGAGTTTCCATATCTTTTTCCTGTGAGGAATTCGATATGTTCCTGGTAATTTCTTGAAAATTAGAGCAGTGACGACGAAATCGTGAAATTTTTTCCGATCGAGCCGCTTCCGTTCGCATCCACAACTTTTCTCTGCGTAACAAGGGTGAGCTTGGTGATCGTATTTGAGCCATATGCTGGACAATAGAATTCTGGAAACGCTTGGTGCGAGAACAGTTTTGCACTGGTTCTGCTGTTAACGTGTTCCAAATGTGAGTAAAATATTTAGCAGATTGAAAACGACTTTGATTGTTTTCCTTCAACGAAATTTTGGGAGCAGAGGATGCCTTCGATCGTTTCCTTAGCGGTTCGCCAGAAGATGAAATGTTCCAGGTTGGTGTGGATTTCAACTGTTTTCTCAGTAATCTTCCAGAAGTATCCGAAGGATTCAGTGCAAATAATCGTTTCGGTCGAAGCAAACAGGAACTTAATAAGCCACTGTTATGAAAACGATCAAAACGAGTTCTTCGCATCGGCTTTGTAATAGTCTTTGTTCGTCTTCTCTCCGATCCTTCAGCAGAAAAAGTGTCAAATGCGATGGATGGCTCTGCTTTGACAGTAGGTGAATGCGACAAAGATCTTTTCTGAAAACGTTCGGAGCGGGAGGTTTTCCAAAATGATAACTTTGACCGTCTCCAAAGCGAACCACCATAAAATGCTATATCAGATAGCTCCACTGCTTCTAATTTTTGTGATTCATTCGTTGTCGGATTTGATGCATTTTTTTGGGAGAATCTGTGAATGGAAAATTCAGGTGATGATTTCAATGTAAGACGTTTCTCTACCAAGTCTTCCGAAGACGTTTCCGTCGAAGACGTTTTCGATGGTCGTTTTTGTGCAGTATGTAGGTCTAGTGTATCCTGTAGAGAAATGGAACGGGAGCTCTTGCTAGAAACTTTTGGTAGAGAGGCTGCTTTTGCTTGTTCCCATGATGAAGTTTCACCCAGTGTAGTAGTTACTTTGGTACAAGATTCTGACGCATTCCACAACGGTGACTGAATTACAGGTAGATGTGACAAAACCTTTGGTTTGGCTCGTTCAGAACAAGAACTTCCTCGAAAGTTTTTTCTTACTGATTCTAACGAAAGTGTATGGTGTGTATCTTCAAGGAAATCAGGAGCCGGAAAACGGTCAAAACGTGAAATTTTGGGCAGCTGCTTTGAATATGATCGTATCCAAAATAGCCCTCCAGATTCCGTCTGCAAAAACAGATTTGCAAATTTTTCGAATCGTGAACTGCATTTAAACGGTTGCAACACTTTTCCTGTATCCCTGATTCCTGGTCTCGAAAAACGTCGGGAACGACCAACTTTTTGAGGCGTACCAGATGATATCTGTTGCCAGATGACACTTTTAGTGATTTTTGTTGGCTTGTGAACTGATAATTCTCCTAACTCTGTATTTTGTTGCAGCAATTTGGTTTTCAACAACTGTGAAGAAAGAATCTCCGGAAGTTGTGATGCGAAGCGATCAAGACGTGAAATCTTGCACGGTGCACCAGAAAATGTTCGCTGCCAACCAAGCGATGTTTTGACCTGTGCAGTATGAAGGTCAGATGTTGGAGCCTCATCTTGCCCCTCATACTGATGCCACAGATGATGTCTGCCAGAACGAGACTGTGGAGATTCCTGTTGATCAGAGTGGATCGTAGATATATCACTTCCCAGTGATTTCTGCGATCCACTCTGATCTAAGTGTGTTGGAGTCCTGGACTGTTGGTCTCCCAGGTTCATCGCTGAATCAGCTGATCGCTCTTGCTTCATGAAACGATCCTTTCGGGATGATCTAGGATATCTCAATGTCATTCGATTTCGAAACAGCTGCTTCAAGTAGTCATAATTAAATGCATCGCTATGTGCTGCTCCTTGTGAAGTGTGTTGCTGATTCGATTTGTTTGCTCGAACAGATTCTAGGCTAAAAGGTTCAGTTTCAGTAGTGCTGGTAAGTCGTTCCTTGCAACATGCTTTTGGAAGTGGTCCTGGTGTCACTTGCTGCCATAACGTCTTTCTTGCTTGCTTGGAAGGCAGTGTAGAACGTACTCCTTCTGATATTAAACGGTGTTGGAGAGATGATCGCTCTGGAAAGGTGCTCATTTTCATAGCCGAGGAAACAGTAGGTGCCATGTACGGAAGTGCATGTGTGCACCTCTTCCAAATAGTTCTTCCCTTTTCTGATCTGCCGGATGTCCGATACTGAGAAGATCCTGAAGTGGATCCGAATTCCAAAGTCGATGACTGCATAAGATATTGACCCTGAGAGGATATCACTGTATCTATCGGATGTTCCTTTTCTGATCGGCCCACTTTTAAGTCTCCGCACAAAAAGTTTGAACCATAAGTATAACCAGTATGTGATGAACCATCGGTGGCCGTGGTCGATTTTGCTATGGGAGCATCGTTTTTATTAATCTGAAAATAAATTAAAAAGTTGAGCAGTTTTCATAGTTCCTTAAAATTATTCTACAGGCTATACTTAAGATGAAAATTCTACGTATACAAGAAAGTATCTAAAGTAGACGTTTTATTCTGAAATAGGAGTGACCATGATGGTAATTTTTTGTAAGTTTCAATAGAATACTTTTGGAAAAACTTCCAAAATAAAAAGCATGAAAAAAAAACTGAATACATTCTTTTAATATTTTTTTTTTGAGTTTTAAATGATAAAAAAACAAAATTTATCCAAGCAACTATTGACTTTCGTTCTCTTACTTTCAAACTTTTGCACTGTTTAAAAGGTTCGTACAAAGAATAACTCAAACCATCACAGCTAATGAACTAGGTTTTAAGGAAATGTTGTTGTTCGTCAAACTTGCAGTGGATTCGCCATTCCTTCCTGCAGAAGTCCAACTTTGAATTGCGACGACTTGTATGATTAAATTAGCAAAAATTTGGAGTAAGTAAAAACTTGAAATAAATGTGCTTAAGTAAAGTTCACTTTATGAACCCAAAAAGATCTTAAAGGCGGAGAATGGTAATGCGATATCTTACAATGGCATCCATTCTTAGATCTATTCAATGCTAAAACGGACAAATATAATCAAAATTCACCGAAAACAGTGCCTATCAGTAATGCCTAGTGGTAAAAGCATGATAGTGCTGCTAGTATAAACCAAATAGAAGTTCTAGAATACTTAAGGACGCTAGAGTGTTAAGTCTCTTTTCTAGAATTTGTTTTTTGAAGATTTTGGACTAAATGCATAAATTTTTAAATTAAAAATATTTGAAATAAATCAAGTAATACATTTACCACTTGTTTCCTGAGCTGTTCTTAGAATGATCCTGGATTCTTCCATATCAGAACTTTGCTCACGAGCAGTTTCCAATGGATCAAGTCGAAATGCGTTATCAGTTTTGGCATTGCATTCAGCTGCACGATGATCAGGGCTGCCTTCTATTAATAAGTGTACTAGAACTGGCATATCTCATGCAGACCTTTATAGTTTACCTTTCTGCTGATTTCCAAACAATCACTGAGGACTTACTTTTCATACCTTAGTGATAATGCCTATTTTGATAAACTGATAGTAAAGTGGTACTTAAAGTTTTATTCATACTGCCAGAAAATAGCTTTGTATAACAACTTTATATCGTGGCTTGGATGATTTTTCAAGCTCTAAACAAAATATCAAAAACATTAAGCAATAAATTTGATTGTTTTACAGAAATAATGGGAACAGATTTAAAACAAATCTACCTGCGACAGGAGTCATTAATATTGAACTATCTAATGAACCTTCACTTCCCGCTCGGCTACCTGAATTCAACTTACTTGATGTCTTGCCAAGACAGTGGAAACTAACAGTTTTTTTGCTGGATTAGGAAGCATATAATGAATTCATAAATCACCATCAAAATTCATAATTTACAACTGACAATTGAGGGTAATTTAAACTTCATTCTTTCTCTTCCTTTACAAAAAGAAAAACCAGCTTCTACCAAGTCTACCACCACGTCACTCAATGGACGCATTTTGGGATGATCCTAAAAAGAAGTTTACAATTCTAATCTTTCAACCTCAGCAGGTTCGCTGCTTCTATAGAATAAACAGCCAGGTCTGATTTATGCTCATATAGATTCAATTATTTAACTTCACCTTTCAGTTCCGCAGACGAAAATTCATATCAAACAATAAAACCTCTCTGTTTCTACGCACGTGGATTCATTCCTCATCACCTTCACCCAGGTTTGTTTACATTACTGTACAATATGTACTGTATTTAGGAAACAAGTGGAACAAAGAGTGTCTCAGAAAGCAGAAGCTAATCTTTTATGAAAATAAGTACTGCTTTGCACTGTGCTGAATCTCTAATCAAAAATTAACTGGAGCAATTTACTTTACTAATCTTTTTTAATTCTTGAGCAGGGAGAAAATTCTTCTCGTAAAAAGCTCTGTCAAAACTGTGAGGTGGTCGGAAGCAAAGCAGAATCTTCACTTCTGTGGCCCGCTCCAGCTCACAATTTCTATTCTTTTTCACTAACTCAAAGTAACAAGTAATGACTATTACACTGACAAATAGCGTAATCTGCAAATAACGAAGAACGGATTTCTACAAGATGCTTTGTGATTTCTGCAACAACACCTGCAAATTCGCTTATTTTCGGTAATTAATATAGCTATGAATAAGGATGATGAAAGCCGCGTTCAGTGAAGTACGCCTTCAGAGTTTTTTCAAACTCTTAAATGTAAAATCAAAGTACCTGATTTCCATTTCTCTTCCGACTCTCGCTGTCTCATACACTTTCCTGTTTCTTTTCCAACCTTTGATTCCACCAGTGGTGATTTTATCTGCGATTTGCTTACAGTCGAATAATCGCATTCGCAACTCTTCAGATATTCCCCGACGTTTTTATCACATTGTTTGCTACGTTTGTGCTTGCAGTTCAGTTGAAAACATCCAGCTGAATCGGATGGCATTTGAAAGCTATGCTGATGGAGCGGTAATACTTGGGTAATTGGGAATCAGAAGTGACAGCTGAATTAACAAGACGCACTAAGATTCTTTGGATTTTCAGCATTAAACGAACTAGTATTTTTATAATCCGGGAGTATGTTTGGTGCGGTATCAGAACTAGGATTCAGGAATCCACAATGACGACATTGCCAGTCATTCTGCTCTGAACTCAGAGAATCAGAACGCTTGAACCCTCCATCAATATACAACGACCGGATTTCTCGAAGTGTTGTACCACCACAATCGTTACAATGAAAGACGTAAATCTTTTCTGGTTTCCAGGCTGAGGCTTTCAAAACAGGCTCGTGAAAAGGTGGACATCCAGAACAAGGTTGCTTCAGCGAATGACAGCAACATGATGTATTGCTACCACGATTCAATGTACTGCTACCATTGCTCTTCATGCTCCAATGACTTATCTCAGTGCCTACAATGCGAACTGATGTATGCAGTACATTTCAGTCTGTGGGCTCACTTTTCTAAATCTTACTAATTAATTAAAGTCATATGCAATTAGGGACATTGGTGATCCATAAGTGAAGAATGATGAAATGCTAA